>NW_010583042.1:12817-59453 GCF_000705375.1 Tinamus guttatus | reverse complement strand
GGGGTTTTTGTTGTTGTTGTTTGCAGTCATTTGATAAGAAGAAGACACAAAGTCCAGTCATAGTATGACTGTACAAAGTTACAGTCACTATTGAAAACTAATCAGAAGCAGATATAGTTCACCAAATTTGTTTAAAAAATAATTTTAAAAACAATTTTTCAAAATCCAAATCACCAAGCTTAGACTATTCTTACACTTTGTAAGAATGTCTTTTCAGCATGTATTCAAGGAAATTGAATGTAGTGAAAAACATCTTACAAAATATCTCATGTTTCACTCACTTTCATCAAGAAATGTCAATATACACTAGGACTATACTTCCAGAAATATCAAATTCACAAGCAATTCTAAAAAAACCAAAAGGATGCAAATAAGGATCCAGACATTTTTGTCAGAAATAAGATCTGGTGTACATCATACAATTACTTTGCATTAATTAATTGTAATGATAGGGAAATACAATTGGCTCGTAAGTACAATATCCTTGATACATTTATCTGGGGTAGTATAGTTATTTACACAGCTCAAGGAAGATAAAGTCTTGTGAAATATCCAGGAGGATTTGCAGACATGCCACCTTTACACACACACACACACACACACGCACATGCACACACACACACACACACACAATAATTTTAGTTCCAAAAGGAATGTTTGCAATGGAGTAAATATCTATATTTGAGAAGATAAAAGATTTCAGATATTCTAATCAATCTTAAGCTATTTTTTGACAGGTCAGTAAAGACCTGCTGAAAATACTGAAAAAAAATTTAAAAGCTTTTTTTTTTTTTTTTTTTTTCAGGTTATCACAGATATACAGGCACATTTGCTTCATTCCCTATCAGCTACAGGCCAATGAATCTCAATTCTGCCTCGGAAGACCATGCAACCAGCCCTCTTGTAGCACTTTTCTGGCCATGGGAAGGAGAACATGGTGACTGGGAACAGTCAGCATGAATTTACCAAGGACCAGTCTTGACCGATCCTCCACGAAGCCGCAGGACATGTTGACATGTTCATGGGCAGGGCTGGCCCCCAGAGGGACCTAGACAGACTGGAAGAATGGGGTGACAGGAATGTCATGAGATTTGACAAGGATAAATGCAAAGCCCTGCAGCAAGGAGGCAGTAACCCCTGCAATGGTACCTGCTGGGGAATGCCTAGTTAAAGAGCAGCTCTGCTGAAAGGGCACCACAAGCTGAGCATGAGCCCTCAGTGTGTCCTGGCAGCAAGGCAAGCCAGGGATCTCCTGGGCTATATGGATGGGAACACAGGCAGGAGGCTGAGGGAGATCGGTGAGAGAGTCCCCCTCTGTTCAGCACTCAACAGATCCAATAATATGAACTATAACTATAATATTGGTTCACTGGACTATTCAGGCTGAAAGGAGCCACTTGGTTATTGATGGAGAGAATGGTCAAGGATGGAGACAGTACAACTTGTCTGGGAAAGCTGTTTCACTGCCTGGCTGTCCTCATGATGACGATTTTCTTTATATCCAGTCTTAATCCTTCATTTCAATTTATGCCTATTATCCCTTGCCTTCCTATCATGCATAACTCTGAGGAGCCTGGCTCTGCCTTCCTGATAATCTCCTTGAAGATGTTTGCAGTCTGCTCTTAGGTCCTTCAGAAGTCCTCCCTTCGCCAGGTTGAAAAACCCCAGCTCCCTCAGCCTCCCTTATGGGCCTCAATTTTGAAAGGCAGTAGTGAAAAATCCATGCCCAATTATTGCCCAGATAAGCCAGTGGTTATATACAGATCATCATATAAATGTAACAATACTGGAATGTGTTTGTCTGTACACTGATTTTATAACATTGTCTCTAATGCTTTAAGGGAGAGAATGATGAAAATAAAAGAAGTAAGGACTGGATTATACTACAGAATGATTTTAAATATATATATTATTTCCAACTAAGTCTCACCTTTAACTCTGTCTACGTACATAGTTTTCTTCTGTTTTACTTCTGATTTCATATTTCAAACATGGACTATCCCCTATCCCTGTACATGTCATGTGACTTTGATTTACTTACAAAACCTTGGTCTAAAGCTATCTGAATGCTGTGGGAGGAATTTTCATAGACATCAGTGGGCAATGGATTTAAAAGCCTATATAATCCACATCAAAACTGTCATTGTCAAATGGATATAAGAATGAGACTTAATTATACTAAATGACAAATGTTTGTTCCATCTGAAATTGCACTGTTTGGAAAAAGATTACCTAAGAAACACATGTCTAGTAACTTGTCCATTCCTAAATACAATAATGTAAGGATTATTAAGCTCTCTAAAAATTCCTTGATACTGGGCTGGACAGGAGGTAAGGAGAAAAATGTTTTTACTGTATATTTTTCATTATAGCATTATAGCACTGACATTCATGTTTTTTTATTCCCTGCTCCATTTATTTTTTTCATTATATGCAGGATACCAAAGGGAAGCATATGGCTTGCAGACATTCAAAATAAAAAGAAATGTCTTTATGTGAAATCTCAAAAATGGCTTTATGTTTCAAAAGATGGTTTTAATACATTAGTCACCATCTGTATGTTTATTGAACAGTGTTAACTGTGTGAAAAGATATGGCGTATCCTTAAATATTTATTGAGTCCTAACATATACTTAGGAATCACTATTTAACATTCAACTATCAACAGGATTTGTTTGAGAAAGTCTTTTTTTATTATTTTAAACTGAACTCAACTGTAATCAAAAATGTATTAAATTATCTGAAAGACAGTAATCACTCCAAAAAATTGATGGCCTGAGTCATATTACTAACTTTCAAGAAGCTAATACACTGAATACACCTTGCACAACAACTGTTGTTGCTAGAAGATTAGAAACATGCTGAGGGCTTCTTGGTTTTGTTTTCTTTTAGCTGCCACTTTCCGATTTTTCTCTGGATTTTGGAAAATTGCTTATGTGCAACCCCATGCCCTCATATGTGTCTCCTGCAAGTAAATCTAGGAAGAGACAGCAGTAGCTTTTCATGTCTCAAAATACAAACACACAGCAGAAGTTTTTTTAAGAATCCTTTCCCTGCAGTATTTATGATGTGAAGAACAAAATAGAACAAAAGGGGAACATCTATTTTTCTTTGATTTATGAGCTGTCTACTAGCAGAGGTAGTATACGACTTTTACAGATAACTATTATTAAGCACGTATTAGTATGAAGTATTTCAGGACAGAGAGCAAAGTTGTGTGGTTTACAAAGACAAGGGAGAAAGACGCTTCACAAATGACTAAGGAAACAACAACAGAGAGAAAAGCAGAAGAGAGATTCATGAGGTGAATTTATTTGGGGAGTTTCAAAGAAAACTGGAACACTTAGTATAAATGATGAGAGAAAATGTTAAGATTTTCCAGGTAGGCACAGCAAAAGGTAAAGAGAAACAAGAAAAAGAAAGATAGTGTCTGCTAAGGTGTTAAATTTTTCTGTATCTTGAAAAAAAACCCTATAAAAATTATCAGAAAGTGAACAAAATTTATAATAGCTTTTTTAAAAGTATAGCTGAATTTAAAAACCAAACATGTACCTGTTCCTGTATTTCAGATTAACTTGATCTAAAACATAGGAAAATGAACTATAAGAATACATAAGCAGCATTTCTTAATCTTCTAGTTAAGTAGACCGTTTTAGGGGACTATCTTTAAAATGACGAGGAGAGATTTTCTTAAAAAAAAAAAAAATACAGAGTAGGCCAGAAATGAATATCAAACTATATTAACTTCAGAACAACGGCATTACCAATAGCAACACAGTTAGCAAAAAACCCATGAGTTTTGGATATTATAACAAATATTCAATATGTTCATATTATTATGTAAGAAAGTGAATGGTGCTTAAAAACAATAGGGAAAGTTGAAGCTTGGAAAGCTGAAAGCTGAAACATATTAGGAGAGGATAAAAAGACTAGTTTGTAAAAGCAAATGGAGAGAAAACTAGAAGTTTTGAGGTGGTGTGAGAAACAAGGATATGTAGTCAAAGATGGTCAGTATCAGAGAAAATTAAAATGAATACTTATTGGTGTAACTAATAAGGATACTAATATTGGTGCAACTCCTACAACAGGAGACACTCCTGTCCCAAAATTTTTACTTATTAGTTTTAAGCTAGTCAATGTGGTTCTCAGACAAACTTTTTTTTGCATTTCTATTCCCATGTTCTCTTATACCAACATCAGGTACATCTGTGTATCATTGTATGAACATTCACTGGAAAAAAAATGAAAGACTAACATGGAATTCAAGGAAGAAAGAGAGAGAGACTATTTTATTTGCATTTTTTTGAATAAATTTATATCCTTAAAATAACATTACACTTTCTTTTGTTCTGTGGTACACCTGGTATCTATTTCTTGGAATGTAAATTCAAAGAAGCTTAAAAAAGAGCAAGCAGAAAATATGGCCTCAAAGTACAAAAAGTAAAAAGTTATGAAGTTAATAATCTTTTCAACTTAGCTTGAGCTTTTTCAAGAGCTGCTCTGGTGTCATACCTGTTTAGATCAGAGCAATCTTGGATATATGTATACATGCAACTCTATGTTTCTTAGAAACCTAGAAACTTTTTTAAAGAAGAGATACATTGAATTTAGAATTAAGCATCAATATTCCAGATATCTGGAACTAGATACTAAATATTTGCTTACTTCTTCTGATGAATAATTTATACCATTTTTAGAGCAAGCTCTTTATTTTATCATATATGTGTGACCAGCACAAAGCGGTTTTAATTTTCATTTGGGTCTATAATAAAACCAGTATCTATGGGCCTGTGTAAGTTTATCCAGCTTAGAACTCTAACATTATAAATAGCAATGGAAATTAAAAATGAAAATAAATCCAAATCAGGTTGTTATATAATAAATACGTTACATTTACTTACTACTACCTTAATGCAAATCTGAGTGACACTTTTTAGGCTAACTAAATTTACATCTTAGGATGTCGATTATACATATTTCCATGTAATACAATGCTTCCTCTATTTTCTTTAATTACTTCAGTGTTTTTTATTATATTTTGGTTTTAATATCTACGCAGTGCTGGGAATCACTTGCTTGAATGTACAACAAACACTTCAACTTTTATTAATTTTGATGAGCCCTAATTTTCATGTCTAGTCCATCTGTCTTGAATGGAATTACTGCTGCTTCTCTGCTAATATGAATAAACATCTGCAATCCATCTCAGAACCAAAACCAGCCACGATGCTGAAAATTTTGCTCACTTCTGTCAGTTAGTTTCCACATAATAAGCATGAATATTTAACTCCTTGATATTACAGTATTGCATATGTATGAACATAGTCATCCACCTGCATACAGTCTATTCTTAGTGCAGTGTTTTAGCACTTGTGAATAGGACTTGCAGACCTTATCCATCACTTTCACTCTTTATTAATTGGTCCCTGATCCTTCTGTAGAGGTTTCATGTGGCACACATAATGCCAGAAACAGGCCAAGCTACAAAGATGACCGTGGTTCAGAAGAAAGAGAGATATGGTACAAACTATTTGAGGATCCCAAATGGAGCTGCAGCAGGTAGATCTGTTGTGATGCACATGCCCCTGGGAAAACACGCAAGGTCTTTTCCAGCTCCTGACCTAAAGCAACTTCATAGAACACAAATGTGGCTGGAAACTGTTAAAGCAAAACTTTCTAGTATCTATTTTTTTTTCAATTCTGTGATGCACTTCTAAAAGATAGAACAGAGAATTTTGCCTTGAAGAAGACTATGTGAACTGTAGTCTTATTCAAATGATAGTGTGCCTCTCACAAGAGCTTTCAGCTTGTCTTTACCAAAGGTGATAGAATATTTCATGAAAAATTCACTTAGTCACAAACTTTTTCTAATGTTAGAGAAATCAAGGTCTATAACAGCATATTGGATTAACTAATGCACATGCAGTTTAGTAAAAATGTACAATTTTAAATAATTGAAGCATTTCTACAAATGAATTCATGTCCCTTTTACCATTTGTGCTGATGATACTGCAGCAGCTGTTGGTTTATATGTTTCTATTATGTTCCCTTTTCAGGACTCATTTTCTTCAGACTTGGTATGGTATTGGATTTTGTTCACAAAACAGGCAATATTTGCTTTAATGCTATTTAATACCACCACTCTATACTGTTCTTGCTGTTCCACTATTAGAAGGCGCTGACAGAAATGACAAGAATCCGCTTGGATCCTTGCACAGGACTTTGCCATGTGAGATGGGCAAAAAGGCAGAAAAAATGGGAGGAAGAAGGAAGAGCAAGTGCTAGAACTCATTTGTGAGTATGCAGTAAGGGACTGCTGTTGCACCCAGTCACTCCTATGTGCGATGCAAGGTGAACACAACAAATTTAAGCTTTGATGTGAGTGGGGCTGCTCCATGCAGAGGGCCACTAATAGGGCAGTCCTCAGGAATATCAACATAGCAATACAGGCGTGTGCACTGCAGATAATTGCACTGTGTATCTTTTAAGCAATCAGAAAATTGCTTTAGAATATACTGTAATCTGAACATTCAGGCAAAACAGAATTTAGAGGTGATACAAGTTGTGAATATTGAAAGCAGAAGGTAGGAGTGAACACAGAAATTGCTGTAATTAGGTACACAGAAATAAATGAAGCAAGGAGACTGGGAAGACCAGAAGTGGGTTCTGATTGTCTCAACTGTGCATAAACAGAAAAAAAATCCTATACTATTCAAAATAGTGAAAAACCTTCATAAAAAGTAATTTGCTACTTGCATTTTCAAATATGTATATATACACACATATATTTAAATATTCAAGAGCAGCATTACTTTCTGGTACTTCTAGAAAAAAAAATACTTTTGTATAGCATGGAGTAGTTCAGTGTAGCAAACATTGTTGAAAAGAACTAATGGACTAACTGAAACCAGAATTCTTAATTTTACTTTCTGGTACTTCTAGAAAAAAAATAGTTTTGTATCGCATGGAGTAGTTCAGTGTAGCATACATTGTTGAAAAGAACTAACGGACTAACTGAAACCAGAATTCTTAACTTCTGATACCAAAAATTAGCTCTAAGACAAACTACTAGTAAGAAAATAATGTATAAAACTCTTAATAAAAGTCATTATATGGTCTAATAACTTTTATGACTGAGCAAGGTTTTGGTTTAGTTTATCTTTAAACAGCTTCAGGTTTCTTAAGAAAATTAGACCTGTGTGTTCATACTGCTTATGGGATACATTGTTCTGTAGCATTTCAATACAGTGATTGATTTTAATCAAATTTGACAGATAATTAAAAAGAACAGAAATTCCAGGGATTATAAATTCATATACATTTCATGAACTCCAGTGAGCAAACAGGTGAGACACATTCAGGTGTCTCTCAGGTTTAGTACCACGACTGAGTGAAAGAAAGAAGGAATGCCTGGCTTGAAGCAGCTGGAAATTGTAGGGGAGAAGATAGAAGAATTTGTAAGGCTGATGCTGAACTCTATTCTTATAGGCATTTGATGAGATGTTCTGCAGTTACACTGTGGTGTTTTGAGCCACTCACAGACCTCCTCAAGGTTTTGAAGCCAAAACACTGCAAGTGTGGCAAAGATAGCCCTGAAATGACACATTTCCATTTTAAATAAACAGATTTTAATATGCAAAGACAACATTAATTGCTGAAAGCTGCTACTTAAATAAACAAATAAGCTACTTTCTCAGCCTGAGGGAACGGCTTATTCCCACAATAGCCATATTTGCAAATTTTAATAGAAGAGAAAAGATTTTAAAGTTGCTTCTTCCTTTATTAAAGAAAGAAAGAAGTCCCTTACTCAGGAAAAATGAGCTTCAGTCTGGCCAAAAAACATACCAAATAATGTCTTCATTTGAACATCTAAACCCCCATATTTTACATTATTTTAAGTTTTTCAATTAGACGTCACACCAAACCAATCAATTGGAATGCACTTAAGAAATGTTTAATACTAATTCATGAGAAAGCTAATCTGGAAAAACACCTTCTTACCAAGAAGGCCTTAGGAATAATTGAAATGACCATGGAACAGTAGCAGTTAATAATGCTGCTGTTAGAATAATTTTAATTATCTTATTTTATAATTATATATTAGGCATTCAAAAAAGTTGCTTATCTCACATGAGGGGATCTAGATCATTCCTGGCTGTAAAATCAATTGCAAAGAAGCAACACTTTTCTTTGCTGATGTCATGGTCCTGTATTGCTTTTTAATGGCACAATAAGCTGTCAATTGAGATTAAGTGAAGTTCTTTGAAAAGGTCTTTTCATTGAATTAAGCTTCTTAATAAAAGTAATTGCTTTTCTAATTTCCCACTGGGCTCTTACAGTATAATCTGGTACCAACTGGAGAGAAAATAGAGACTCAGTAACTTCAAGGGGTATTTGGATCAGGCCCATAACATTAGAGCCATAACTATGGCCTTGGCAAAATAGTAGGCATGCAAGAAGGAGACTGAATATGTAGAAGAATAAAAGTAAAACCATGAATTTAATAATTTTAAGGCACAAAGAAAATGAGCTCAATATTGGTTAATTATGATTAGATTCCTCTTTTAAAAGCTAACAAAAACAAGGAAAGAGAAGAGTATCAATAGCTAGAACAGGTAAGTGAGGACAAGTGCATTCTACTAATTCAGTTAAGGTAAAAGCAAGCGAAAGCTATTTTAATGTTCTAAATGAAATATCGAGCTTTTTTCATTTTAAAAAAATCCTACTGCAAATTTATAGTTTCTAAAAAGACAGCATCCAGGTGAATTAACAGCAGGTCTAGTTTCCATGTGCAATTTTTATGCCATATTATGACAAGCTGAAAGTTTTTGTGTGTGTGTGTGTGTGTGTGTGAAATTAGTAGAGGTGCACAGCAGCTAATTAAGTGATGCTGCTTGAAAAAATGTGTCCTGGAAAAAGAGCACAGACACTGCTTAATATTGAAAATACTGCACACATTTGGAATATATTTATTTCTTCTCAGACACTCCGGGGTAACCAAAAGTGCACAGATGCTCATTTCCTATAGGACAATCAGATGCTGATTTAAAAATCAAGAAAAAGCAAATTACAAAGAAAGCAGAGGTATTTAATTAAATTATTTTTATGAAGAATCATAAAGTGTTTTTGAACTAAAAAATGGGATATTATGGAGAGAACCAAGAGATCTTTTTCCACTTTTGGGTCCAACTCTGACCTGCAAGATGATTCTCACATTGCTGTTTCTCTTACCTGATTTTCTCTTTTCTAGTCGCTTGTTTTGTCTAAATAAGAAACAGATAGAACTATCTCTTTCTGTACAATGTCTGGCATAAAAATAATACAAATCACTCCAGGTGAGATGCCTGAGAGAGACCCTGGGAACAGCATTAAAACAACTAAAATCAGCCTTATGGATATGTATTACTCCATCGCTAGAGACTGGACTGTGTAAGGCCTTCTTTTTTTTTTTTTCTTTGTAAAAGCAGAAATACTGAAAATTGTGAGTATGATAACACATACTGGATTTACTTTCCATCTAGACCTATTAACTACATTCCCACTGGATTATAGTGAAATGTCCTTCCACAAGATCTTTGCAAAGAGTCAGCTCAAAAATGCAGCAAGATTTTTTTTTTTAATAACAGACTGCCTTTAGCACTTCTTAGCTTTCTCTAATACTTTTCATCTAATTACAGACCGTATCTATTTCAGCATAGGTTAGAAGTAATCAGGAAATTTTCTGCATCAGATCTATCATCACAAAGAACTGGGGACAGAAAAAAAGAAAAGTGGCCTTGCCTCTTCCTCAGATAATGTAGTTCAAAAATATATAGAGTGGTTTCTTTAGCTGTCCTTGCTAATGTTTGATTGCAGTTGTAAGCAGCATGGAAAAATACCAAGAAGGACACACAGTTTTAACTATAGACTTCTAAGACAATATTTCCAATGGTCTGCCAGACTGCTCAGGATGAAAGCAGTGCAATTGCTCTGGGGAAAGGAATGTAAAATAACATGTATTTTATATTAGATGATTACACCACAGGACGTTCCATAATCAGTACCACTGTAGCCTCATTATCTCTTGGTGACTGTGCTGAAATAACTTGTGTCTTGCAAAATGAACCCTCAGCCTCCAGAAACAAGAGAAAATCTACTCATGATTAAACACAAGAATAGGAAATAATACTGAGCTTAATTAAACAGTAATTTCAAACACTGATATTAAATGTGCATGCTTATATCAAATTTGTCTTTTCTGTCAAGTGATTCACACAAGCAAAGTACTACTCACGATATGAACAGAAACACACAAGCATCTCTGAGATACGGATATAAATCTCTCCTGGCTAGTTACATTTACAGTGTATTCTTAAAGACAGTTTTTCCATTGATAGAAGTCCACATATCTTTTCTTCATTCTAATTTGTTCCTAATATCTATTTTGTATTGAAAGATTGACCACCTACATGTTTGTGAATCCCGTGTGGGTTTTATCTCACTACTGTAAACTTTCAACTTTCATTAGGCATAAATTAGCAGTAAATAGTTTGTACGTATTTTATGTACAAACAAAAGATATATACACAGGCACCATATAAAAATGCTGCAGTCTGTGTAGTTACATTATTTAGAGGTATTAAGATAATTGCATGCTGTTCAAGAAAGCTACCCTATCTCCAAAATCCAATGACTTTTTACCCCCAAAAGTCCAAGCAGATGTTGTTCGCTTTTTTTTAAAGCATACTATTCATCAAGTCGATTAACTAAAATAGAAAATGTAGCTAATTGCACACAAATTAAGCTGAAGTGAAAGATCATGAATACACAATAATATTGATGTTATTCAACCAACTTAATTTATAGCTATGAAAAATTAACACTAGAAGGGTCAAATCTCCCCACCAAAATAGACAAATATAGAACGGAAACTATTAACAAAAATATATTTGTTTAAAAATACTTAAATATTTATAAAATAATTTTAATTATTAAATTGACATAAATATAAATATTTAATAATAGGAAACAATTTATCTGTCTCTGGATAGATTCATATCTTCTTTAAGGATCTTTATAAAAGCAAGGCTCTATCACCAATCCAATATATTTGAATTTAGTGAAAATTCTCATTCTTTCTAATGTTGATTTACCTGAAAGTATTATATAATTATAGCAGATTCTGGATCTGTCCCTGAAGTTGGACAAAGATTATTGACATACTCTGCAAATTAGAGGTATTCAGCTGGTCAGATGAAGGTGTCTACATGGAGGTGAAATAACTATCTATATCGGCCCAACCCTTACTGATCATAAGCAATACAAATTTGCTTTTACCTAGGCATGTATATGGGCATCTAAATTCAAGTATCTCAGCCTGCAAGCAGAATCCTTTTGTTGTCTGTTACTGTGCATGTTTTTAAAATTATTCTTAGAATAAGGAGGAGAAAGTAAAAGAGTACCTCTTTTATATTACAAGGGTATCTGCCTTGTATTTTATTGTAATATTCAGAATATATTTAATCAAAATGGAATTTGCAGCCCTGACCTTCCTGTAATTAACATTTGTGCAAATCAGTAGCAGTTCATTTTCAATCAATAGTGCTATTCGGTCTCTCTGGTATAACTAATACTAAGAAACTCCTAGCTTAAAAAGCTGCATTAGGACAATAGTACTTTTGTCAGTCCATTTTATACTAACAAGATGCTTTTCCCAGGTATGGTGGCTATACCTGCACGTCTCTGACCTGACAGATCCCAAGAGGGCCTGGAAGTTTAGGAGTCTCTTGCACCTGGCATTTCATATTCTCTTTTTTCTTACACAGAGTAAACTGTTGGTGTGACCCCAGAATGCCTATCAAGACCATTTGCCTTTAGGGCAGGCAACCAGGGCCCTTATAGGATCATCTCGAGTCTCCTCTACCCTTGGCTGAATTTCAGTAGCAGAAGACACAGATTAAAGCACTATGGTCAGATGTAATGAGTCTGTATTCTCCACGGCATGGTTGGAACCATAAAACTCTCACAAGACCATCCTAAATTACTCACTATCTCATCTCAGAGACAACACAGATACCTTTCCAGAAGACAAATATTTTGGGTAGGGAGTAAATTTGTCCTTATTAGGAGACCAGTCCTATACATGCATCTTCCTGGAACTGTAGTAGCTAGGGAATGAGTTATCTATTTTTTGGTAGTCATTAAAAAAAGAAAACCCAAAAATTGCCAGTATGAAATTATATGAAATTATATGATGCAGAGAAATATCAGTTATGTTGTTTTATTGGCTGTTTCATTTGCCAGAGGGTTCTGATTTACCATGGCCATTTGAACAAGAGCATTTGGCAGCAAGAAAAATTCTTCCAGTGGCTATATTTTATTCAAAACATGATTAGCACCTGTGGCTCTGAATATCTTCTATTCA
The DNA here is from genome assembly GCF_000705375.1 of Tinamus guttatus. The sequence goes on along the minus strand of NW_010583042.1, from coordinate 47,050 downwards.
TTTATAACTGCGGAACACCACGTTATATCAGGAGGAGAACAGAACATTTGAATTACCTGATGGATTTGAGCTGGGCAGGGCATGATTTCAAAAATGGCCTGTGTTTCCCCAGTCAGTTATCCTTTAATCTGCAAGTTAAAACAACGGAATTTTAGAGTTGTTATGGTAAATGCCCTCACATGTATTACCTTAATATATAACAGTACATAATGATAACATTACAACAACCATACACTTGGTAAAGATAGCAGTTGCTTTCACCAATCATTTTGTATTCCTTTTTTTATCTTATTTTTATTAACAGTCTGCATTTTGGGGGCTACTCTAAGTCAAAACAAATAAACGCTGTACTATAATAACCAAGATTGGTGGTGTTAGTACTAAAGCAAACAGAAGTATGTAAATTGCAGGAAACTAAACCACTGAGAAGTGACAGTCAGCTAACCCACAGGGTATGTGATGCAGCTGCACACAGATGAAAGCAGTATACAACAAAAAAGACAGATATGATGTTTTTTCTAATCCTAGTTTTTCTCGTCCTAGACATCCCTTGATATTCCTGAAAAAACTCAGCCTTGGCAAATACAGTATAGTTGCAATTAAATTTAGTAGGGACTTTATTAATTTATGCTTAGTGTTATGCCTAATCATCATGGAACAGCAAACCACTGAATGGCAAACAATTTATATTATTCCACCACTGACACTTTTGCAATTCACGTAGCTGAAAAGGGCTTCGTCTGCGTCTCGGGTAACATGTGCTACCTCAGATCAGCAGTTTTCCAGTCAAGCTTTAATCAAAACAATGGTGCTTTGGATAAGCCTTTTGTCTGAAACTAACTCAGAATACCCCCATTCATTCAAATGTTTCTAGATAATTCATATTAACTAAATGCACACGTTTTTCTACTGAATAAGAAAGCTGATTCTGTGAACTCACTGCAAGAGCGCAGATTTTGTTTTCAATTATTAACTGAACCATAAAAAGCACAGAAAGATCAGAATAAGTTGTATTTGTGCAATTCCAAATCTATCTTATTGTTATCAAACCATTTCATATTGAAATATATTGAATATACTGTACGGGAGTAAGTTAACTTCATACTGTTTTCATAATCGAATCGAATCGTTGGATTTTCAAATCTGCTAAGTGAACTAAGGACTAATGCCCAAAATTTCTTGTTAAAGAATAGAAAACCTTTTAACAGTGATGTATTTTTAACTGCATTCTGTAAACGTTCATTTTATTTATTAGCAATATCATAGGTATTTGCAATTTATTTACTCTATTAAAATTCTTAAAAGATAAGCAGAGTGGGATATTACTGAATTTCCATACATGACATTAAAAATGTCAGCCTAGACACTGTTAATGAACAGCTTGCTTATCTGCACTGTCACTACAGCAAATAATCAACAGTTGCTTTAGGATTCCGTTATTAATCTGTCCATAAGAAATGTATCTTGACAATGGCAAGGAAGAGGAAGAGGAAAAACCTTATCTTTAAATTTCTTTTCACTAAAACTAGTCATATTATGTGGATATTAAAAAATCCAGGTATGGTCATGAATTTGAAAACATTTTACTAGCAAAATATTTTCTGATTTTCATAGCAAGAACAAGTAATATCCAACATGCCAATCTAAAATTGCATTCAACATACCAATCTGTGGCCCCACAGATAAACTTCTGATAACGGCTGTTGAAATGGTCTATGGAAAATACTACTTAGTGCAAGAAAATGATCATACTGAATTTAGTGAAAAAGAAGTACATGATCTTTTATGCAGCATGGGACTACTTTTTTTTCTTTGTCATCTTCTCCAGTACTTTGTGAAAAAGAGGACTATTTGCCTATGGGGATAAGAGAATGCAGTGGACCATTAGGGGTTCCAGACATGAGTCACAGTAATTATTTATAATTACTGTTATGTGTTCAGTTGGCTGCTGGGTTTATTTGGAAATACTTCACTGAAAAAGAAGGGATAGTTTCAACTACTGCAGTATTTTGTACTATTATAACTGTGTTTAGCCCCTTCTTTAAATGTACAGGATAATCAGATGAAAGATAACAGCATCTTAAACATCTGCATAGAAGGTTTCTTCCAGTGTGTTTAAAATACCAAAGTTACATTAACGTATTTTGGAACTAGAGAAAGAAAAGAAAAATGCCCTGGTTTGCAGAAGAATACACTAAGCCTCAAGATGACATCAGCTCACCTTGTTCTAGATGTGCTAAACATTAATTTAGCAAATAAACTACCAGAAACACCAGTACTCAGCGTAGCTGTGTTGCATACACAGGTTGAATCCCTTCACTGACATAGGCCTGTGGTCAGCACTGTCACAGACATTTCTGGATGTACTCTCTGTGACAGCGTTCTCTTAAACTTACACATAATGAAGTGGGTGGCAGGATAAGAAAAAGGATTTATTTTTAAATTAAACTTTGCATAATAGTTTAAAACATTCTTTTTTTTTCTTTTACTTTGTTCTTTCAGAATAGATTTTGTTTGATCTATTTTCACACAGGCACCCAGAAGCTATTCGCTAATTACTTATTTTTAAAAGAAAAGCATGTATTTGATAAATTGATGACAAACTTGAAATAAAAAAATACATATTTCTCAACACTTAAGCTAAGTGGACTCTTACAAAAAGGTGTCTATGCACAAATCTATGACTAAAAATTCACAATTTTGTTTCCGTTCCCTAATCAAAGTAATACCCTATGAAAATTCAATTTGAACAAGAATTGAAGGATTTAACTATTAATGAATAATATGTCTTAGGATAGACATATGATGTGAAACCAGAATGGTTTACTTTCTACTCTTTCATTTATTCATTTTGTTCCTCACACACCTCATCTCATGATTCTCATTGATATCCTTCATCTAGAAATCAACACTACATTTCATCTGGAATCTGCCAAACTTAAGTAGGTTCTGCTTGGTGTAAATTTAAATGTCTTCATATCCATAAAAGAAGGATTAGTTCAACTCCCCTGCCTTTTCAATGTTGATTCACAGTTGCTGCAGAAATCTCTCCTCAGAGTAGGCCATTTAAGGACAAACTTCTAGATGTGAAAAGTCTTCTGAGACTGCAGTTTGCAGCTTCAAAAGGAAAACAAACCTGGCAATATAAAATAAGAAATGAACACTTGAACATATAGTGATCTCTAAATAAGCTCTTTGATAGTGCTATATGGGATTTCAAATTGGAAAAGAAACACGACAATAATGGCACCAATACCCGTAGGCCTAACATAAATATTGGCCTCAGAAGCTATGTTTCATTTTGTCTGGCCTAGAATATGACTGTGCCATCTGCTAATTAGCAAATGAAAAATCATCATATGTCTGATAAAAACAACATACATACTGCAATAGATTTAATATTCTTTGATATCATATTCAAATGACTATTCTAGGCTGATATAATAATAGAAAACCGCTTTTGAGTTCTTCCCAAAGGAAAAATCCGCAGATTTTTAGTTTCTTACACAGGTTTTCAGTTTCCCACCATAAACAGGAAAAGCTACATGCACTCAGGTTGCATCCTCAATGCTTATAAAAATGGAGCTGATTGATTGCAGTTGATTACAGTTTCAGAGGCATCAGATTTTCTTTTAAACAGGGTATCTCTATGGCTTGTTTCCAGACAGTGAACATCACTGTCAAGAGTTGGTGGAAGGGATCTGGTATCGGGTTGTAAGACAAGAGACAGAAGAGATTTGAATACCGCTGAGGTCACCTGCTTTTGTGAATAGTTAGCATGCACTGGCTAGTTCATAGAAAAAAATGATTAAGGACATCTTAATATTCAACTGAACAATCATAAACTTACTCTTGAATCCTGCCTTCACAAGTTACCACAAATTGTTTTAGAGATGTTCTGGAAACCTGTATTTTATACTGTATAAACATAGCGTCCGGCAGACTTCATATGCACTTTCCCATTTTGCTTGCATATTATTTAAATCTATATACAAATAACTTATTAAAATGAGAATCAGAAAGTAATTTTAATAAACTTATTAAGCAAAGTTTCATTAACATGTTGTCTTTCTGTAATCAGCTTTTAGACGTGGGTCTTGCCACTAAAAATTTCTTTACCTTCCCAGCTGATGTTATTGCAGCTGGGAAAGCTTTTAAAACGTACCCAGGACATATTCGAACAATGACAAATTCAAACAGCCCCTGAAGATTAATATTTAGCCCTCAGAGAAACGTAAAGAAAAAATAAATGAAAAATAAATAATTATAGGTTCCTTGAAAAAAATTGCTACTATGGGATACTTCAGATACACTTTTCATTAATTTATTCATTAAAAATAATTAGGTTGTATATATGCATTACCATTCAGAACATATCAATGCAGAAATTTTGATAGGTATTGTTGCATATGGTTCTTATGAGTAAAACTGAAGTTCAGAGCAGTGAAACAGATTTTGACATTATTCAAAGGCACTTGTAAATGGGGAATCTGACAAAGGAAGTGGAATTGTATTTTCATGGATGATTCATTATTTACCTGAAAACAACGTGGCTCAAAAACATGTTTTCCTAACTTTTATCAGAGAAAACCACTGATCAATTTTCATACATCTTTTAAATTGTTCTGTTCTAAATTTCACAGAATGGTTGAGGTTGGAAGGGATCTCTAGAGATCATCCAGTCCAGCCTCCCTGCTCCATCAGGGACACATAGAGCACGGGGCACAGGGCTGCACCCAAGTGGGTTTGGAAGATCTCCAGAGAAGGAGACTCCACAACCTCTCTGGGCAGCCTGTTCCAGGGCTCTGTCACCCTCACAGGAAAGAAGTTCTTCCTCACATGGATGTGGAACTTCCTGTGCTTTGTGATAAATTACAATATTTTTTCTATTTGGAGGAATAGGAAGCATCTTCACACCTCTTCTTTAGGACCAAAAAATGCCTTAAATTTGCTTAATATATATGCCTAGTCTGGTGGTGCTTTAAGTTGCTATGTTTGGAGGATACTGCTAGTTAATCATAATTTTATGGAATCAAAAAGTTGCAAAAATAAATGAACCTATTAGATACTTAAATCTGATGTTAATATCCTACTCTTTGTGGTTTCTCTCAAACTTCTTCAGACTTCCTAAATTATTTGCAATGATAACTTTTGTATGATATTGATATTCATATGACTGACATCATAAAGCTGCTTTGTCAGAGCTGAAAAAATCAAAACACGGCTATAGTCTTTTAATAAATGCTTAAAAATTTTTCTATTAATATTTTTGTAAATCTAAAAGTGAAATGGAAAGGAAAAAAAAGAGAAAAATAGAGGGAAAAAAAAAAAAAAGTATATGACCACCTCTGAAGAAGCCATTGTCTGCAGCAACATCCAGATAAAATGGCTTACTGCTAAAACTAAGGCTAAAACTGAGGCTAAAACTAAGATTAAACTAGTTCTACCTCCAAAGACATTTAAAAAAGAATGACAAGGGAAAAATAAGAAGTAAATGTAATTTAAGGAAAAAGGACAAATTGCCAAAGACTTTCCATGGTAAAATGACAGGCGGGTAGTTCCTACAAAAGAGAATTGTGTGCTTCTTGCATTAGAGATGGAACAAGTCAAGCAGAGCAGGATTTGCAGAACAGTAGTTCACACCAACATACAAGTGTAAATTAATCATTTACTCTGGTTTATTTTTTTATTATTTTTTATTTTTCTTTGAATTAGCAACATTTAATTTTGAAGATACCATCTTTACATCAATAAAGTTAATAATTGGCATGGAGGTGTCCATTAACATGGCTGAGACCCACAGGCTGTCACAAGAAATCCTGTTTAATGCTGTCTGGAACTGAACAATTTGCAGGAAGTCAGGCCTGTCACTTAGCAAGTGCACTCAGGAATGATTAAGCATCCTGAGAAATAGGTACCTATTCTTTTGGTGTATGATAATTGAAGTTAATAACCAGACTGTTCCCAACTGCTGGTCAGAAGTTACCATTTCCTATGCTGCCCAAGACATTTGTTTGGCTGCTCTGTAGAATATCTTAGTCAAAATAAAACTAAGATAGCATTAAGAGCTTCAATAACAGGTTTTTGCTTCCCAAGATTATTTTGACTCAAACAGGCTATGGAGCACGTATGCAAGCAGCACAGCCAGTGGACTGAACGATAACAACTTCCAGACGGTCAGAGCTCATGAACAACTGGTGTAATAAATCAGTAGAAAAGGGACATCATGAGTCTATGCCTGAGGGAACAAGTCACACATTATGCATCACAGAATCACCTTCCACTCACAAAGCTACCATAAAAGTGAAACTTAGTCTACCAGCAATTCATTTTGCCATGTAGATTTTCAGTGTAAATTAGAAACTGCTGTATCATATGGCAATGAAATATACTTTTGCAAAAATATTTATTGAGAATATTTCTGATGGCTTTTGTCTGTGCTGAATCTTGCCCTGAGGCAGAATATATAATATAAGGCAGAATATACAATGTTTAAGGAGATGCTATTCCTGTATGTGTTAACCAGCCCTAAATTCAGCCTGATATTTAAAGATTTTTTTTTACATATTCCAATCATTTTTTTATATATATTTTCTAGAGAACAAAAAGTTTTCTAATTTATTGTGAGTTGTTTTAATCAAGATCTGTCATTTAGTGGGTGAAGATAAGAGCTCTTTAATTAAAATGTATTTGCTATTCTCTGAATGGCAGAACAAATTACAATTTGCGAATGCATTTGTTATATATATATATATAAACACTCAAAATTACTTAATTTTGTTCCCATTAAGTTCATGCTTTTTCAACCATTGGCTTGAGTGTGATTTTTTTTTCCTGTAACTCCTGTCCTAGTGCTTTATATTGCTGAGTTGTTGTTTCACAGAGTGCCATGGAATCATACGCCACAGTCTGCTGAGGCTGTGACAGGTTTGCCTCAAATACTCCACTGTCAGGTAAAACTGAAGATGAATAAATAACGTATCCTACTAACCTCAAAGTTTTTATTTTCTTTGTATCTCTGCAACTGACCTACTAGTACCTGTGGACAAATCATTAGTCTTTTTAATAGAAGTGGTCAGAAGAGTTGGCAGTTTCTTAAAATTGTCAATGGTGGCAAAAAAGAGTAAAAGCAGGAAGCGCAATAGCGGTGGCTAAATAACATTCACTCAAAAATTCAAGAACAACTTACACAAAGAGTAAACTCTAGATCATATAACGGCAAATGAGAACAGAGGAATAACTTAAGTACCTGAAAACAAGAAATTGCAGAAAGACCTTTAAAAACGGAGTCAATTGGCAATAAAAAGATTGCTTTTAAATAGATAAGCATGGAAGGATGTGCATGCATAAAAATGTATCTATATACAAAATGATAAAAAATGAGATCAGAACTGTATAGAAAAAAATGGAAAGCTAACAATAGTTATCTCCTTGGGGAAAATCTTATTTATTTATTTATATTTCCCCAGTAGAGAGGGCAAAGTATTAATTGCTCAGACTATACTGAGTATTTAGTAAGCAACTGACTACTGGAAGCAGCAGAGAAACTGGCTGAAATAATCTCATCTTTCCTCTGAAAAGTGTGCCTTTCTCTGTGGAACATAATAGAGTTGAAAGAGAGAAACAGTTGCAGATAACTTTAGAAACTTGGAAGAAAAGATTCAGAGAATATCGGTCAGACTAATTTCAATTCTCATAGGAGCACTGTAAAAAAAATTCTCTTTAGGTAAAGACTAAAGACATCTATTTGCCAAGAGGAAACATCATTCCTGGAAACAGGATTTATTGGGAGGGAGAAATAGTAAATGGTAAATATTTACTGCTTCAAAATATTTGAGTCTTACACATCATTTTCAGAAATAAGCTAAGGAAAAAGAAAGCAAAAAGAAAAACTAGATGAAACTGTTGTAACTATGTGCACAACAAATTTGAAAACTATATTTAGACCAGCTACCTGTAATCTCCTATTATCCATCTGGATGGAAATACTGAGTGGGGTTTCACGGGGCCTGTCCTGGATCCAGTATTATTCAATATTTTCATTAATGACTGGGATGATGGAATAGAGAGTACACTTATTAAATTTACAGACAATCCCAAGCTGAAAGCATCTGCAAGCACTTAAATGGATAGGATTTGAATTGAAAGTGACCTTGACAAATTGAAAAAGTGATCGCAAAAAAGGGAAAATGATACAATTTAATAAAGAAGAGTACAAAGTATCACACTTATGAATAATCCCCAGCTGGAAAAATACAAGATGAGAACAACAGGCTACACTTCAGATTTATAGCAAGTAATGAATCACAGAGACATTTAGAACCAAAACCACTATATGATAAATGCAGAACTATCATAGTACATGGGAAGCATGTGCCATTTGATATTAGCCTTCTCTCAGTACTTGCCATGGCCATGCATAAATGGAATGATGCATGCATTTCACACACATTAGAAAGCATGCTCTTCAAAGTTAGACGAGCAAAAAGATAAAGTTTTAAAGTCTTATTTCTTAACTTATGGGCTGTGTAAAAAATGAGATCTATATTTTATCTGGCAATACACAGAATTTGGATTCATGGATTCCTGCACTTGGTTAATTCTCTTTCCCAACTGAGCTATAAGTTACAGAAATGCTTTACCTTCAGATTGGGAAATATGGTATAAATTGAATTATTAACATGACCGACCACGAAAACTCCTATAAAGCAAGATGGATCAGAAGATCTGGGCGAGCATGAGGTGCCCATGAAGCTCCGGATTAACACAGGGAGTGACTCGGTAACTACAGCTGCGGCACAGATGCACTTTGCTGACTTTGCCTCAGCACAAAAGGGCATCACCCTAGTGTTGTGACTGAACTGTACATTTCGATTGCTCTATGTTGCTAAGCGTAAAAACTTGTATTGTGATTTCGGTATATCGCTGTATCTGACAAAACAAAAATCCTGTGTGATACCAAATTCCTTCAAAGTAAACATTTATATTAAACATTGCATTTTCCAACTGTGGAACATCTAAAAGAATCAGGATTCTGACAACTGAACAGCAGAAAAGGCCACAAAGAGAAGATTTTTTTTGTTAAGTCAGTCATGAATTACCGCAGGTTATTCTGCATTGAGAAAGCCGTATTCTAAAGAGAGTACACTAAAGACATATTTGAATGCTGAAATTACCCTTCAAATTTTGCTAAAGCAAATTTTCTTTTTGTATTCTCTATAATAAGTGTGTGCATATGTATATATATTTTCATGTCATGAGTATTCTACTTGTAGTTCACACTACTCCATATATTATTAATATTTATGGATTCTTACAGACTTCTTTACTATCAACCACAAAAGGTGAACAGCTAACTAAGCTGGAGCTTCACAGTGGGTAATGAATTACAGAGATCTCATGAATGAAACTGGCATATTATTGCAATACACACAAGAAGAATTTATTTAGGAAACATGGAGTAATTTATCCATGTAATATTCGCCAGCACTCTTTGCAACCACCGCTGTTTTCTCTTTCACAAGTACACAGAATACATTTTTGAAAATTGGACAGTTATGATGCCAACTTCTTGCATACTACTGAGAAATTATTTTCACTGCCATTTGCAAAAATAATTTACCTCTTCTAATGAAATTACTGAATTTGCATCATGATTTTTATATATCATCTAGATTCAAAGTCATTAGAATAAACCAAAACTTCTACATCTCTGTCATTATGGATTACTGAAATAACATTTACCCTTCTCTCCATAAACTATTTATTGCCATTGCACTCTCCTTGGGCAATGAAAAAAATCACAAAAGAAATTCACAGTTGCTGATTACCAGTTGTGATGTACAGCTTTATGTTGTAGAATACAAAGAAGCATATGGTTCATTCTCTCAGTATAATTAAAGAACTTTTCTATCAATGTTTTTAATTAAAGGAACAAAAATGGAAAGATGAATAATGTTCTGTGATCCTGAAATAAGCTCACTACTCCCATTCATAATGGGACATGCTTAATGTATCTTCGCAGAATCGAATGTTCAGATAAGGACCTAGTTTATTTTTTTTTTCTAATAGAATTTCACTTCCATTTAAAGTTAAACCATAGTGATTTATGCTTCTCATAATTATTTTCTAGATTTTAAAACTGGATATCATCTCATCTTTGACAATCAAATTTGCTGATCCAAATGCCATCAAGAGTAGTCTCTTGAAAGTCTCACTATTCGTAAGCTATCTTTGTGACAGGTTTGCATTATAGTTGTGCATGAGTGTATGTATGTATACTATGTATGAGTATTGCCACAACTGGTGAACAACGGGAGACATGTTGAGATAAACACTTAAAAGTACTAGTAGCAAATGGAGAATACTCCTTTAATCCACCTGATTTTACAGGAGTTATATTCTTCATTGCAACTGAATTACATAATCCATACTTGTTTAGGTATGAAGTCTGTCCATATCCTCTTGCTACCTGTGAATCTATGGACCTAAGTCAGAATCATGGAATACTGTGTTTCTCATGGAAAAATAGAAAACAATAAAATGTACAGAGTACTACACAAATGGTAAGTTACTTTCAGTCAAAGTTATTTTAACAGAGCTAGTCTAGCAATAAAGCACTCTTAGTATCAAACATCTGAATCAGCTTTTAATGCATCATAGTAATTAGAAAAGAGGCCAAGGAAATAACCTCTTCAAATTCTAAAAAGCTCTGCTAATTTTGCCATTAATAGTAAAGCTAAAATTCTACACCTTTCTGGTGCTTTGCATTTATAATTAAAGGAAAGAAAGCTGTTGTAGAAATAAGAGCTTCTTATCTATTAGGGTACCCTAACAGAAATTAGAAAGCATGCCAGAACACCTAAAATGATGCAAATTCATAATAAAGTAAATATTATATTATAAATTCATTATCTAGGCATTTGTTTAAACAACTTATTTTAAATATTTATATTTTGCCAAGTTGGTTAAAACATTATATATTCAGTATATCTGGATTTTTGGTGTAAAAATAAACAGCTATCATATTACCTGCTACAGAGTGGCACTATCTTATATCCTAATGTTCATGCTCAGTAAGTTAAATAATTTTTTATAAAAATAGGGGTCCAATCAACTTTCTAGTTTCTATTAAGTTCTATTAAAGTATTGCTCTAATCTTTTAAATGTGTAGTCAGGGTGGGGAATGGCAATTTAGAATGAATTTTATCTATCTAAAAGAAAAAAAAATCAGGACTGATCAACTTCCCGAGAAACAGTGAAATAGTTCACTTCTGCTGTTCTCTTGAGATCCAGACTCAAAAGACTTGAGGCAGGGACAATGGCAGATCAGGCCTTTCTGGTAGAGGCTTTATGGATGCAATTACTGACTTAAATAAGAGGACAAAGAGAGAAACATGGGAGACATGGGGGACAGGGTAGTCATTCTGCAAGCTGTGCTCTTACCCCATTCTATCAGTCATCACCGAGGTACCCGCTCACCAGAGATGCTTCCCCTCCTCCAAAGCCAACAAGAAGCCGTGGATGCAACTTGGCTACTGTGGAAGCCATGCCCACACCACAGGGCTCACTACAAGGAGGAGAAGGACTCATTCCCATGTCCCACCTTGGTCGTAAATAGCAAAAAACAATAGTTCAGTAATAATGTAAACGTTTGCTGATGAAGGCAGTGTTTTTTTTTTTTTTTTTTTTCCAACCTCCATATTAGACTTAATCTCCCTGCACATATTATTTAGATTTCATTAATAAATGGAATGCAAGTAAGGGTCAGTTTGCCTGCCTCAGAAGATGATTAACAGAGAGAACATCACATATCACAGACAGCACGTATCAGAGGAGGAATGTAACATCAGAGCGCCAGAGTCTGCTTTGCAAAATCAAAAAGCCATGTCATTGAATTGTGTTAAACTTACCATCGTCCATTTTGGATTGACATTTTTCTGGGTGATTTTATTTGAAGGTGCAAAACAAAGGACACTGGTAGAACAAAAAATAACAAAAACAATTAAAAAAAACAACAAAAACAAACAAACAAAAGCCTGTTAACTCCTATAAGGGAGTGCAGATGTAGGATGACAGATATTCTACATATTAGTTTCTGAATGTCAGTGGTTATAAGGTCTTCCTATAAAAAAAAAAAAAGACACAATGAAAACAACAGAAAAATGCTTATATTTTTCCTGGACTTCTATGGAGAAAAAAAAAAAGAAGAAAAGAAAAAAAAAAAAAAGAAATAAATATTCCCAATATACAGAATAGTAGAATAGAAGAGGACCTGGAACATGACATTGTTTCATGCATTGTAGGGATTTAGCGTAATCCAGTAGATGGCCTTTATCAATTGAGCTATAAACTTCTCTTAATCATAGTAGCACATGGAAGGAAAGTGCTACTTAGGTATGTAAATAAACTGAACTGAATGCATCTCATGATTTTCTGCCCAGATGTTAACATGCTAAAATGTAGCATCTATTCATGGCAACAGCTATTTTTAGATTAGACAAACAAGACTGCCATGATTCCAAGTCACGATTGAATTCTCATATTTCCTTTTGTTTCCTTTTTTTCTTTTAAAAAGACACAATTGATACAACCCACTCACTGCCATCTACCATCATTAATGATTCCAGAACAGTGAACAGTAAAAATTATCCCCAAGTCAATAGCTGCTGCCAAGGCTCAAAACACTGAAAATGATTTCACTGGAAATTTTATGCCTATACATGGATTTAAAAAATTGCCTGCAGACAACCAAACGTAAGCATCTTGCTGGGTGGCAAACTATAGTCAAATTTGACTACAGATCAAATTGTACTGGTATTTGATAACTGGAATTTGATAATGTGTTTCATAACCTGAACACATTTTAGTGCATCAAACATATACGAGCATCTTTATGGCTTACAGTATAGATAGACGTCATACTATAACAGTTTATTTTCCATATTGTACAACAAATGCTATAAAATAAATGGCAAACTGCATAAATATCTTTACATATAAAGAAACTCTCTCTTAATATTGAGACACAAACAATATTCTTCAGTCTGAAAAAAGAAGCAATCCACTAAACTTAACTGACCACCCTGTAGATGGTGTAGTCAAATTGATGGCCACAAACAAAATTAATGCTAAGTAACGATAACTATTTTAAACTTTGTATTGATTTTAGTGTAAGCTGCCTTGTGAAAGTGGGTTTTAGAAAAACAAATAAAAAACAATAAAAATAATAATTTATTTGAGGTGATTTGATGAAATTATGAATCCTGTTTTCAGAGGGGCAGCAAAGTTCATAGGGCAGTATCAGAGCAGGTTAATAACACATTGTACAGGGTGGGGGGTAGCCACATCATTAGATTTAGCATTTCTTTCCCCTAGACAAACAATGTAGCACCTCTAGAAACTGTCCTTTAGAAATTATGATATGAATAAATTGCAATTGTTAACACAGAAAGGGGACTGGAGCCAAAATCAGTCTCAGCACTATTTCCTTCTAGCACAATTGTACTTATCTAAAGCTATTGAATCTGGTATCATCAAAAGAAAATGTCACAGACCCTCAAAAGCAAAGGACAGACAATTCTACAGATTATTGGATCATGTCCTATTTATAGAGACCTAACCTTTCCAGCCCTAAAGAAAAGCAAGCAGAAAAGTAGAGTCATGTCATAGATCTGAGCCCCAAATTACAATAATTTTGTGCTGTTATTGTATTTTGTTAATCACAGAGACTCAGCAAAACACTGAGTCACCATTAGTATGAGCAATATTTTATTGCCAGAGTAAATGAGAATACCATACCTAAACACTTGTAAAAAACAGCAAAAAAATCTAAAAAGCTCTTCTCCTTCCATGCAGTTTTTATCTTACGCCTGCATATCAAAGGGCTGTGGAAGGAGAGCACTCCTCTATGTTGCACCCAGGGTGGGCAGAGGAAACTGCAAAGCCTTGTTCACATGGACAGCTCTCTCAAACACACACACGAAATACTGGCTTTTGCTTCAGGTTGCTTGGAAAGCTTTCGAAAACTAAATTACCCTGCAGGATCTCTTTTCTTTTTGGCAAAAAGGCAAACTGTGAAATGATGCATTTATATATCTCATAGACAACAGTAACCTGCTATAAGTCAAAATCAAAATTTAACAGTTCATCTCCAATATATTCTCATTTTTTTTAGCATAACCATCCTTATAGTTATTTAAATTAGCATTGTAGCTGTCATGAAATAAAAAAGTAGTTGAACTAGAACATTATTTGCCCCTCAAAATTCACTGTAACTGCTATAAGGATTTTGTCTAATCATATTTTTTCTAACCCTCTTGCATATAGTCCTGCCCTTTAGTCTCAGTGTCTGAAATTCCCACTCAGACTGCCATACAGCTACCACTGCAGATATATCACCACTGAGTCAAACACTCAACATCTGTTTTAAAATTCACTCACTCTGCATTTCACCCTGTTATTGAAACTACTATGGGCTAACGGTCATATCCAAAAAGGATATAGAAAATATAGGCATCCTTGAATGGCTGTCCAAGACTAATCCACTATGTTGAAACAAATTACTCAGTGAGGATTGTGCCAACCACTCCCAAGAGGTAGGGAGAAAGCTCTATGGGACAAGAGAATGATACACACAACTGCTGCTATAAACTTCGAAAGATTTGCTGAGGTGCAACCGTGACATGGGACAGGGAAAACATACAACTGCTTTCACTGCACCATAATAAAAGTGTATATATTACTTTACATTTTAGCATATTAATATTCATTTCTTTATAATTCAGCAATGCCAGCTTCAATAAAGTTAGAAATTGGTTTTCTGAACATTGTACCACACGATACTGGCACTGTGACTTCTAACACAGGTCTGCTTGCCAAGAATGACAGTGTATGTGAGATATAGCATCATGGAGTTATGCCATGGGAAACTTGACAGGGTTTCTATCCCAGGTGTCTCAGCAAAAAGGGAGGATTCTTAATAAAAACAATGATATTACAAATGCAAAGTATTTTTCAAGAAACTCGTGATCTTAAAATGTTAAAAAATGAACAAGTGTGATACTAGCACAATTCTTAAGTGGTCTGATTTCCAAAACTACTTTAGAAATTCCTCACATGGATTGCTTACCTAATTGAATACTATACTTAAGAAAGAAAGATACTAGTTCATCTGAACAATATTCTATAACAGGAAAATATATCAAATCAAGTAATTACAAGAAGCAAAATCAATGTCTAAAAGAATTAACTTCACTAAATCAAACTATATTTGAACTCAAACATTAAATGTACATTTTGCATGGTAAAATAGGTATTTGCATGAGCAATTCCCTTGACTTCAGCTGAGTAGATCACATGAGACAATTCAGCAGTCTAAATATGATTTGCACAATCTAGCACTAGGCAATTTTGTTACATTCCAAACAGTTAGCACAAACTAGGTAAAAAGAGTTTTGGCAATTGAAAAAAATGTTTAAACAGCCACTTTGTATAATAATAATAAAGTTTTCATTACCTTTCCACTTAACCTGAAGCTTATTCTTGTGCAATTTTCCTCACAGTCTAAAATACTTATTAAATCTGTTTGTTCACTAGTGAACGGGAGGATAGTTCTTCACAGGAGGACAGAGTATGCTTCTGAAATAAACTACAGTACCTTGTGTGAGTTATTATTATTATTGATGCATATTTTTAAAATCAGTGCTATTTTTAAAACTGTGAAGTTTAACTTTGCCCAAATGCTTGAAACCAACTTTGAATTTTCCTTCTCATTTTATTATAATATTTCTGCAGACTTGTTCAGACAGAAGTCAGCCTTCTACTTCACTTACATGCTAGAAAAAAAAAGAAAACTAGGCATAAAACAACCCAAAGTTACAGCTGAGAGAAAGAAAAAAAGATCCTGAGATATAATGGATAAAAGAGTAAGATTGAGGTCTAAGTGATTACTGACAGGTCCAATGAAAAATATATGTAGTTCACCCCCAGACCAGAGTGTGTTGTTTTGGTATGTGTGTGGTTTTTTTTTTTTTTTTTTAATGTATTTGTTCCTCAACTCTATGAAGGCAACTGAGGGCAACTGGCATCAGTGGACCCACACAGAGTGAGAAGAGGGTTAAACTCAGCAGAGGTAGGACCATGCACCTCCATGAGCAATGTGGGTGCCCAAGTCTACCACCAGTCTTCCTTCTTGGTGAGGCCTATGACAGGTCACTGAAGGAAAACAAGAGTGAGTCAAAGAATAGGGTTCATACCACCTACAGTTTCTAAGCTTTGGGCACCTGTATTTGAGCCAGTCTGCTGTTAGCTCCCTATATTGGCAGGATATTGACAGTGATGAAGGATCATTCATCTGACATCTTTCCAGATAATATGAGCTGTTCTCAGAGGTTGAATGGTTGTCTCCACCAAGTACAAGCAAGTTCAGGGCAGTCTTAACATAGCTACCTAACATTCAAACACTCTAATTAAACCACACAGATATGACCTCAAATGGTCATAGAAGCTCCCTCTCCAAACATTTATCCAAAGATTCCACCAAGTTATGATCTTGACTCATAACAGGATTAGATCTGACAAATGCTTATGTGAATCAGGAATTTATGAGTTTAAAAATCTGACGTTTAAGGCATCAATTAAGTAACACTACTAGAAAAGGAAAAAAAAGAAAAAAAACAATTTTTCAGAAACATTGTTCAAAATTTACAGAGCTTGACATTGTTTTTTGAAAACAAATAATTATGTTTTAATTTTATTTAAAAGTAGATTAAGTGTGAGAATAAAAAAATATATTATCAGAGAATTTCAAGAAGTATTTAGGTCTTTCTGTGCCCTTAAATCTTAAATAACTATTTATGCAACCTAGGATATATTTTTTCTCCCAAACTGCAGCAAGTCAAATAATTTCTTTACATCAGTGACAGATTAGGAACTTGGGATGCAAAATTTAGGGTGGGAATAAATTATAACATGTCCTTTCAAAACCTATATATCAAGCTCCATTTGATGACTAAGATACTATGCAATTATTTTAAAGATGCTTGCCTGTTTCTGTAATCCTAAGGGATATCATTATAGGGAATACTTGTGCTAAAAAAAATTATAATCCATTATCATTAATTAAAATATAACCAAATTAAAGTATGAATATTACTTTCAGTTAACCTAAAAATACATTGAGTAAGAGTGAATGCATATACATGCATTCCGATTAGTATAAAACCCATGATAAATACTGTGGCAAGTAAAGTATTGCTGTGCTGCTGGAAAAGTTTGATTGTCAAAATAAAGATCAGAAAATCAATTAATCCAAAGTTTTTATCTGAAAGACAATTCACTAGAGGCTTCTCCCTTTAAGTAGAATTTTTAGGTATGAGATCTGTGCCATCTAACAACATAACCTGTCAATTCTCTGTTAGCTACAGAATTTTAACTCATAAATGGAAAAGAGGATTCTTTTTACTTTTCTCCCTTGACATAGTTCATCCATTTTTGACACAATCTGCTCAGTCAAATCACAGCTAAAAAACTCTATAATTCTGATGGGAAAAATCTGATCAAGCTGGCCATGTAGGAAGAATAAGACATCCAAAATCACACTCAACAACTGAGATGACTTTATCTTATTTGCCCAATGCATAGGGCAAAAGTAGCATTCAATTCCCTCTTGTAGAATTCCTAGTCTTCTCTGGTGCTTAACAAATAACAATCACTTCTACATAAGTGTATGTAGAAATGTACACATATATTTATGTGCAGAAGATTCCAAGATAATTGGAGCCAAAGTTAGTTTAGTATTGAGAAGTTATTTTCTTCAGTTCTCCCCTAAAGAAGTTTACATATATTCATAGTACATGAGTACATAGTTTACTCATTGTACATGAATAGTTTACATAATACTCAAAACACAGGGGAGAATAACTTGCATTATGCTAAAAAATATTCCTCAAGAATAAGAAAAAACAAAAGTGTGAAGAATTAATGGTTCTCTAAATTTCAGCTTTCAAAAGTAAAAAAAACTAAATACAAAAAGAAAACAAAACAAAAAAAGAGAGCATTCTGCGTCTTTTGCCTACCAACCACTAGATCAGCTTATAACCAGCCAGCAAATACTCCATCCTTTTCTGTTTGTAAAGGACAGTCAGAGGCTTCCACACAGATTTCAGTGAGGAGACACTACTTTATATAGAAGTACTAAAAATATTCTTCTTAGTTTTATCAACAGGCAAATTCAGCTAATGTTATTTGAAAAACAAAAACAAAAAACCCTACCTCAAACCTACTTTGCTTTCTGTTGAGACATCCACTTCAGAAAAAGTTTTGGGACAGGGAAAGCCTTGGAAGTTTGCAAAGGATGTCTCCTGCACTATTAAGCATGAACTTAAATACTTTCTTAAAGGAGCATGCGGTTGATAAAGAGACACATTAAGTTAAGAGTGTGAAAGATCCTTTGGTAGATTATACAACTGAGCAGACACAACGAACTGTTACACAGACTACACAAATGCCAAGGAAAAAAAGAAAAAGAGTTCTCTGAAGCAAGGAAGACATTAGCATTCCATTGAGAATATTTTACTTCCTTTCAACAGTTTTGTCTGACAAGGTTTCAGACAGTGTAACATCTCTCAGACCTGCCAATCCTAAAAAGCAACTCCAGTGACAGGAATCACCATAAATTGTCTTTTCAATTGTACAAGGGCCTTATTTTCCTCACTTTGACTGAAGAGATTTTATGCTTGTATATTATTAACAGGACTCTCTATCTAACTTGCTTCCTGTGTTATTTAGAACATCAGATCTTTTCATTTTTCCCTCCCTTTGGCAAGCTTCTTGAATACAATAATAACATATATTCCTTGATGAGAAAATGCATCCTCAGAGCATTTGCCAACATGAAAACCAACATGCCAGATAGTCTCTTTGTGGCCTTTAGCTCTCCATTACTACCTCTATTCCTCCTTATTATCTCTCCAACTTTGACATCTCTTGTGCCTCTCCATTTTCAATCCTCAGTATTTCTCACAATCTGAAAGTTAGCATCCAAAATAAAATATTAAACAGCAGCAGAAAGATTAAAGCTCTTATGCATAATGCAAGATGTTACACAGAGCTAGCCTTTCTATACATTGTGATACCCAGAGGCAAGAGTCTGCTCAAGAAAATAGCTAGATTACAAAAGCATAATGCTGTGCTTATTTCAAAGTTTTTCCTCTTCATGAAACTTGTAAAAGTTAAAAATTTACCCCAGTTGTTTTTAAAAGAAAATCCAGATCTTTCTCTTCTACCTTAGATGATACTTCCACCCTGCAACAGATGTTGGAATTCTCCACTGTGAGTGGGGCTGATATCACAGAGGGCACCTCTCTGAGACTAAAAATCTGGGAAGAGGCAACTTTATCTTCCTTTCTGCATACAAGACACTACCTGATATGGGTCCTCCTTCCGAACTGGCTCCCTGAAAGCTGAGGTAATGTCTCTTTTGGAAGAAACAAACATATTCATAAAAGTCGCAGTGACTTGGTGAGTAGCTGCTTTTTCCTCTCTACCTGAAATGTGTGGTAGTGAGGGCAGTGGGGGGAAAAAACAAAACAGAACAAGCAAACAAACAAACAAAGACTTTCTTTACTTTGCTCATAGTTACAATACCAAGTAGCTGCCATAACCTACCTCATTACTTTGAAGGTAGTTTCAACAAGAAAAAGATTTCCACATGCAGAACTGGTCTACTATGAGATTTGCTTTGATTTTGCACTTACAACATTATTTGTGAATGCTTCCTCTTAGAGAATTGTCCATTAAAAGTCACAAGTAGAAGAATTGTTGCCGTTATCATAGCAAAATCAGTAATAGAAATTCAAGATTCAATATACTTATTAGAATATACTTAATAACCAAAGTCATCTTTTTTTCTTTTCTGTCCCATAGCACATAAAGCTAAAACAACACTTTCTACTTCCCAATGCTTATTTAATACTAGACTTATTTAATTTAATACTTCACTTATTTATTTAATACTCCACTGTATGCCAGAACCAATGAAGTCATCTTTGTTCATGTGGAACAGCTATATACATATATGTTTAAAGAGTTACAAGCAAGCTCAAAGCAAACTATTAATTACTGACTAGTAGAAGACTTAAAGCACATTTGCAGAACTGGGACAAAAAAGTCTGTTCATTTTTATACCAGTTTTCTCCTCAGTTGCCCTGAGTGCAGGAAAAGAGGGCTGCATATTAGTGTGCTTAATGCACAGCATTTTAATTTAAATCCCTGTAGGCTTCTCATCAATATTTGGAGAAGATTGGTACGTACTGCTATAGAGCACCGAATGCCCTTTCTAATTATCTTATATAGCTCTTTGTGTTTAATGAAACAATACAACTGTTAAAGCTGATATGGAACAATGTGACAAATTCTTAAAAACTAAGGGAATACTGACAATCATGTTTTGTACCATTTACCCACTTTAGCTATATGCCCCCCCCCATATAAAAATATTGAGCTTTTCCCAATTATTAATGTCTTTTCTGAAGAATAACAGCATTAATATAATGTTCCTGCAACACCTTTGTTTATTAAAGGTAACTCTTCAGTCTAAGTTTTGAGAATATTTTGATTGAAATTTTTATGAAAATTTTATTATTTTTGGATTACGTGTAGTAAGATAATATTACCTCTATCCTTTCGAAGAAGGATGAAACATTTAAGAATTAAAAAATCTGGCAGATCTGAAGCTTGTGGTGGAAGTGTTCCTTATTCTTTTTTCCATAAACAGTTTTTGCAGCTTGAGTGTACTTTAGGAGCCTAAGACAAACCAAAACCAGAATGGTTGAGGTTGGAAAGGACCTCTGGAGATCCTCAAGTCCAACCCCCCTGCTTAAAGCAAGGCAAGTAGAGAAGAAGCAGGGTCTGACTGGGTTTTGAGTATCTTCAAGGGCAGAGACTCCACAGCCTTTCTTGAACAGTGGAACAGGTCACCAAACTCCTTCATGCTAAAAAAGCATTTTCTTATGTTTAAATGTCCCATGGTTCAGTTTGTGTCTTTTGATCCTTTATGTAGAAGAGGGTTATCTCCTGAAAAAAACATCTATTCATATTATTGCCTTTACTGAGTTTGTTTAGATACCAGTCCTGTTGCTATAGAGATGTGCGGGGCATATCTCATTACCTAAATCACTTTGAACTTTATGGAATTCATCTGAAAAAATGCAAAATGAGATTTGACTCTTCAATTTGTATCTTTTTTTTCAGAGAATTCTAATAAGAAATAGGAGACGTGGACTTTGGATCCCACCTTGGCTCAATGCAGTCCCAGCCCTTGAGCAGGAGTCTATTCTTTATGAGAGCCCCGCTTCACCTGGGGTTGGAACTGGTTCACAGGGCCACCAAAAATAGAATATGAAAGAGTGCAGGCAAAGAGAAGCAAAATATCTAAACTGGTACTTTCAATTACTTTTCCAGAACCAGATATACTGAACTTCACAATAAGTACATCTCTCCTTGATTAGGGTCTGTGCTTCGCTGTGCTTTTTTTTTTTTCCTTTTTTTTGTCCGGCTGTACACTGCATATCAATTTTACTTTGCATGCTGGTTGAACACCTGTTTAGCTGATCCATACTCTCAGCAAAATTTACAAAATATACATCATGCTGAAGGCAGGATGCATACATCGATCTACATATTTTATCATAATGAGATGAATATCAATGCAAAATATACAAGGCAAAACAATTTAATAGATATGATGCCACTGTTTATGACAGAAAATTCACTTGAATTTTGCTTACTTTCATTTTTTTAATGCTGTGTTATTAAGGTTGTAAATATGCTAACTGTATTTGTTGTCAGAAAACACCACTTCAGGATATTCTAAAACTAACTGTGAAAGGAGGATGGCGTATGATTTTCTCTGTTCTCTGAACTGAGTCTTTGACTATTTTGTTTGTTTTATTTTCTACTGTTGTTTTCCTGTGGTAATTTGATGCTGTGCACTTTATAGAGAAAAAAAAAAAAGAAAAAGAAAAAAGAAAATCTGCTCTTCCACTCTTCTGTGCTTTTCCATTTATCTGGGCCACAACCATTTTCCCCAGTCTCTTTAAGATGATATTACAAATCAGAAAAACCTTTAAAACATTAACCATCCTGGAAAACAGTATCTTACAGAAGCTAATTAAATTTTGTTGACATTTTAGCAATAAAGTGATTTTATCATAATTTTCCGTAAGATTCTATATTTGTTGAACCGCAGAGTGATTAGACAAAATATTGACATTTTTGTGTATAGGCTCTACAGTCAGAATTCATTAAAATTAAAGTTTTAATTTTTTATGAATTTTATAATCCACACTTAAGTTTATATCTGTGTAACCTTTGATCTTGCAGGAAATTACTTAAAAGCCAGAGATTTCTTCAACATTCATTTTCCACCACCAGACAGATAAAACTTTTCTTTCAGTCAAGTAAAGAAGGACAGCCTTTTAAAAGATTGATTGATTAAAATAATTGATCTATTTCTTATTTGTAAAAGTTATCACAGGCCTGAAGCATGTTCTAACTGGTCAACTAAGAAGCTTATATTTATATTACTAAGGTTTCATCAGTTTGGGGACTGAAGGATAAAAATACACCTGAAGCAGTTTCTTATCTAATAAAAAATTGCCAATATTATACTGACATTATGCCAGGTGAGTTTTTGCCCTTCAAAATTCCTTTTTTTACTTCATAGTTGATACAAGATTTAAATTTGTCTCACTCTCTAATATCTAGTATAAGTTTTTTAAATATTTGCCCATTTGCTCTTACTTTATTTACTCTTTCTTTTTCTTCTTATAAATGCATTTCAAAATATTTTATCTGCACAAATTAAAGTTGCTCTCTCCTTCAGCCTTCATCTGTAATTCTTCATCATAAAAGACCGCAAAACATTTCTTTAATACCAAAGCAGCCGGTAGGTCCCCCAGTTCTCCCTTTCATGAAGGAAAAATGGAAGCGACATCCACGCAAGCACGTATGATACAATGCACTCTTTATCTTATATTAGTGGATTCTTTTGCAACATAAGCTTATTTATTTCTGGATGAGCTGTGACTCAGACTTTTCTCCAGTCTCATTCCCCGGAATAAGCTCACCTCACCCTTTGCAAGTTCAGTATGAAGCATCTACCTAGGAAATAGGAAGCTAAAGCTCACAATATTTGATTTGTCTATTGATTTAAACTTATTACAAAGATCCAGATAATTACAGATATGCTATTAAATATACCTTTTCCTTTGAACTTTTCTTAAATTCAAAATAATCTGATTTTCCTCCGTTATTTCTTCACTTTTGCCAAATCTAATATATTTCTTGTGTTTGGCCATCTCTGCAATGCTTTGGGAACTAAATCTACTCAGAAATATTTAACACTGAAATGAAAATTTCAAGGCAAACAACTTTTTCCTTTTTAATCATAAAACATCTTTCTAAAGTTTATTCCTTCAATAAGAGTAGTAAAAAGGGCTTCTTTCCTTGGCTAAAAACAACTCATATATCTGTCTACATTCACTCTCTTCCTCTTGTATTTTGTCTTTGTTTATGGGATTTTTCCCATCAGTACAGTGCACTCATGACAGTTTTACAGAAGATATATCGAACATGTCACGGACAGCCTGAATCTTAAAAATTTATTTTCCATTTTCTTACTGAAAGAATATTTACTCATGTATACACCTGAAAAAAAAAATCTTCTCTGAAACTCCCATCAAATTTTTAGTGAGATATCTTAATGACCTTCCCTTTTGAAGTCAAGATTACAGTACCTTTTCTCATGATTTGACACCATGTTTTATTAACTTATTTTTTTTACTTAGTTTACTTAACCCAATTACATCTCTTCACCCAATTTTTGATATTTTATTTTCACCTCTACACATTTACATTCTTCAGTCAAAGCATGCATTACATATTAATACATATTCAAATCCATGCGTATTTTCTCTACTTGACTAGCAGAAGGAAACTTTTGAACTGCAAGAAAATTCTCACTTAAAATAAGTCATATGCCAATAAATACTCCCTTCTGAAAGGGAAGGTTTTCCCACAACTGTATTTTTGGATGGTTGTGGAAAACTCATGAAATAGTGTTCTCTGCAGAGAGCATTAGAAATCCCATTTCTGTACAACCTTTTCCTGTCGAGTCAGGACCCTCCAAACCATCAGGCTCAAGTGCATTCAAAAACCAGAAGCCAGGGAACTCTTATTATTTATATAATGCCAAAAGAAGTTTCATTGAAGTTTCATTTCTTCAGTTTAATTGAAGAAACCGAGCAAATGATAAAAACTCTCTATTCAGAAGAAAAGTGATAACAATACAGACTCAGTTATGCCTACTATTTACTAGTATGAATGTTAAAACTTATGAGATACCTGTTTTTAATTTACTTCCTTTACAGCAAGACTACAGTCAAAACTAGTCAAGCCAATTAGGAGGTAAGGTATCATGCAAGACTGACCATAGTTTTGGGAGAGTATATTTAATAAATTCTTATCCGAGTGTTTCTCATTTCCTTTGGCTTTTGACAATATCAGTAAGTCTTGCTTTCTCACTTCTTAAATTAATACAGTTGAAGTAATTTTTCCACAACATATTAGAAATGAGGATTAGTTTTTGTTTACACAGTGCTTTAGACCTGCAAATAACCATACAGACTTTAAGCCCTCAAAGTTTTACAATACTTAATTTAGTTTAACCTTTTTTTATATATATAGTTATCTAAAAGTTTTATTCTCTTGTGCCTTTCAATTTAACCTAGAATGTATGCTGGAATGCATACTAAAGAAGTAACTCTTATCAGTACATATGTAAAATTCATATAGAACTCATCAGATCCTAACCTCTGTCATATAAAAATATCTTACATGTTTTGCACTGTCTCATCAGTAACAATATGGTGTTATACCAATCACTTTTTTTAGACTTCTCTAAGAAATTCTCCATGTGTACAATGAAACCAGAGAAATGAGAAGATTACTTAAGCAATAAAAGGTCATGATTTTATGATTTTAATACACAAATGTCTTATAACCATCGTAACTAGGAATACGGCCTATATCTTTTCTAAAGTAAAGGAAGAGGGCATGGTATGACATTCACTTATAAATAAAACTGTGACAGAAATAGTTACTGAAATTTCAATGCAAAAGCTTTTAGTACTCTTCAGACAAGGCTGACAGAAGTTCATTAAACGGACACAGATTCTGGATGGGGCTCTGTATGTGTGTGTATGTGTATATATGTATAAATAAATATATATATACACAGACATGCATACATATATTTTTTTTTATATGGAGGGAAAGACATTAACGAACCAAATATCCAGAGAGCAGATTAAAAGCAAAAGTATAAAACACTGCCATGCTGTCTCAGGCCATGACTAATTCTCTCTTGCTAGCTCAACAACACCCAGAATAAAAATTTCTTCCCTTATGAGAAAAGATTATATGCAGTTTGGCGAGAACATAGACATACATATAGTTAAGTTCAGAGTTCCTTATTTTTTAGAAACCAAACACTTGGGCTTCAACAGAAGATTCAGTATTCTTTGAACACAAATCATTAGATATTTCCTGTCACTAAAGCCTTTGCTGGTAACCAGAAAATGGAAAATTTACTTATTATTTATGATTTTGCACATTAAATATGTTTCACTGAAACATGACATTCATAATAAAAAGTATCATTTTTTACTTGCATTCTTTTCCTAATACCAAGGAGATGTCAGATAAAATAATAGCATTAAAACAAAGACGACACGATTTTTTTTTATAGTCACTCTTTTTTTTTTAATAGTGAGAATAAGTCTGAGTAAAAGAAATGTGGTCACCTTCTTTTCTCAGCAAGCCTTTTAAAAAGGTAAGTGTAGATTTGTAAAAAACATGCAGCATATTAAAAGCCTTTGCAGCAGAGCTAGATGCAAAATTGAAACAGAAAATCATCAAACAACTCTTGTTTTTGAAGAGACAATCATAGAAAAGTATTAGAACAGTATGGAGGAGAAAAAAATAAAAACCTACCTCCAATTTCCCTTATTTGTACGTTATTCCTGTGTAAGCACTTGAACTAATGCCAAGATTTGATTAGTTTCAAATGTGAAAAATTAAACTCCAAATAAAAATAACTTATTGTAAATTGTTAAAAGGTAAAAAGAATAAAAAGAATGAAAAGTATAAAAATCATAGAATCGTAGAATGCTTAAGGTTGGAAGGGACCTCTAGAGCTCATCTAGTCCAACCCCCCTGCACACGCAGGGTCACCTAGAGCACGTGGCACAGGGTGGCATCCAAGCGGGTTTTGAAGATCTCCAGAGAAGGAGACTCCACAACCTCTCTGGGCAGCCTGTTCCAGGGCTCTGTCATCCTCACTGTTAAAAATTTTTTCCTTAAGTTCATGTGGAACTTTTGGTGCTTCAGTTTCCAGACGTTTCCTCTAGTTCTGTCGATGGCCACCACTGAAAAGAGGCCAGCACCATCCTCCTCTCTGCCTCCCTTGAGGTGCTTACAGACACTGATTAGATCCCCTCTCAGCCTTCTCTTCTCCAGGCTGAACAGGCCCAGCTCTCTCAGTCTTTCCTCATAGGGCAGATGTTCCAGGCCCCTGATCATCCTTGCAGCCCCGTGCTGGACTCTCTGCAGCAGCTCCACATCCCTCTTGTAGTGTGGAGCCCAGAGCTGGGCACAATACTGCAAAATAGCCAACTATTTTGCATATTTTGCAGACAATTTTACTGATATCAAGCCAGAATATGACATTAAAATGTAAACATTCCCAAGACTAACTGGTGCTGTATTACAAGTGAAATGATTACTGCTGTGTGACAAAATAGAGAGTTATTTATATACAACTACAGAAGGAGAACACACAGAGAATTAGTCGCTATTCATATAAATAATATCTGACTATATAGAAAGACAAATTTTTAGATGCAAGAAAATGATTAAAATAGCTAAATAAATTTCCATTTTTATTACATTTTTGTGATTTCCGAAAGCAATGCTTCCATTTTGTAATTCGTATATTTGAGCTTTTCTTTTGGTTTATGTATGAGATATACATATAGAAAACCAAGTTCAGATGAAGTTCCTCATAAACTTGCAGCCTTGCACCTGAATATCAGCTACAGGATCTATATTAGATCCTTAAAACCAGAGTTTTAACTCTGCTGTTTACTAGTTGAAATGAGGAAGAAATGTCAGAATCAACTTTGTTCGTTCATGAGAGCTGCTCTCATAAGCAAGCTTTAATCAAGTAAACTTGGTTAAAAGTACCCCACCAGTTCTGAGGAAAAAAAAACCATACACTACCACCTTAAATGTACTCAGCAGACAAAAATGCTTGCTATGAATTCACCATTGTAACTTAACTATTTTAAAATTACTTTATCTTACAGATTTACAGATTTAACATGACTTAGAAAACAGACTAATGTTTGTTCTATTTTTTCTCCAAACTGACACCTTAGCAGCTTGTTGTTGAGCAGTGTATAGAAATTTCCATTGATTCGGCATTTCTATTTTTTTGTCCTAAGATCTAACAGTTTTTCCCTTATTCCTATATTTGTGCAACATATTAAATCTCACGATATAGAACACGATTCCTATCCTATTTAAATAGCCACCTTTCCTTCACAAAAAGGTCCATCTCCTTTCAAACGCCTCTTTTTAAATTAAAGATTTCCTTCAAATTTTCATAATTAGTCAAACTTATTTTGCCTATTGTTCTTCTCACTGTTCCCTGGGCCCCAATTTGTTTAGATCTTTCTGCAGAGTGCTGTGGTCAGGTGTTGTCGGAATCAATTGTTAGTCATCCTGAGGAGAGGGCGAAAAAAAGGGAGAGGGGGACACAAAATTTCAGAAAAAGAAAAAAAAAAGAAAAAAAATGTAATTTTCAGCAGTGTGGCCAAAATTAAGCTTTCTTGTCCAAGGATAAGAGGCTGTAATAGAGACTGAATAGAGTTGAAAAAGATTGGAGCTAAGAGAAAGCTTTGAGTCTTGCTCACTTCTAAGGCCGGTCACAAAGTGAAAGCTTCTGTCAACGGGAGTTGTCTGCCTGCCCCTTGCTGTGGTATGACCCAGCCCTGCCTGGTGTGGCTGAGCTCGTGGGCTTGGTGTCCCCATGTTCTCCTACAGCTCCTACAGCAGAAGCCACCTCCAGCAGTCTGCAGGCCCAGTTTCTCCCTGCCTTGTCTATACCTTGGATCCATAGAATCATAGAATGCTTAAGGTTGGAAGGGACCTCTAGAGCTCATCTAGTCCAACCCCCCTGCACACGCAGGGTCACCTAGAGCACGTGGCACAGGACTGCATCCAAGCGGGTTTTGAAGATCTGCAGAGAAGGAGACTCCCCAGCCTCTCTGGGCAGCCTGTTCCAGTGCCATCCCCAGAGTAACTGCTCATCTTCTACTCTTAGTCACTAGGTCACACTAGCCACACTAGAAAAAAAAAAATTTCAGCTAAAGACCAGCAGTGAGCGCATGTTATTTGAGAAGAGGAGAAAGGATAGCTTACTTTTAACTCTGTTCTAGATACAAATCATGAGTACAATGAGTTCACATAGAGTGGAAGAAAACCAAAACCTGTGTCTAGATCTTGATTCTTGAATCATCCTTGACTATTGCTACCATTGTTCCCTTCATACAATAATTATATCCTTAAGTGATGCTTCATTTCACTCTGCTAAATACAACTTTATTTTGATCTTTTAATGTTCTTTAACATTAAAAACATGTTCTTTAACATGCATGTGCATGAGAAATTCAATCCATGGTTTTTTAAAGTACTCAAATTAACATACAAGAGAAAAAAAAATGACTTGGAGGAAAACCAGTAGCCTAATCAGGATTTTTTTTTTTTTTAATCTTCATGAAAGACAGACAAAAGTCTTGCAATGCAGCCTTGCACCTGTCATTTCACAGTGGCTTGGGCTCTACAACAGAGCAAAAATTTCTCCTCCTCCTCTAAATAAAGGCTTGAAGTTGCTCTGATTTCTTAGATTTCTAAATGTCCACGAGTCATGTTATGCCTTCACTGTTGCTCTGATACTTTTATTTCTAATTCCTGAATGTTTTTTTTACACATCTGCAAGCTCTATATGCAGAAATATTTTTTTCAAACATAATTTAAAAAAATGCAACGCTGAGGCAATATCAGCCAAACTGAAGTTTGATTAATCTAGGTTTCCCATTAAATGGATTTAACTTGAAGAACAACCTTAAATTAAAAAAAAAAAAAAAAAAAAAAAAAAAAGGATTCATGGAAAAGAAAACTGATTAAACCTTAGTTACTTGTTCTTCTTATTAACGATGTTTGAATATTATATCTGGTAAACAATTAAAGTCTTCTTATTAAAGTAATTATCACTTTAAATACATTTGGACAAGTTTAGAAGTCAATTCCAGTTGAATTACTCTCAGTTGAGATCTAGATCAAGTGACCCAGACCTGTGTAAAACTGCTTATTTCTTTGCACAGTAAGAGACAACAACAGTAGACATGCAGAGGATATCCCATATGAATTTTGGATTTGGTGAAGACTTATTACAAATACAGATACGTCTGGAGAAATTCAACCTGTGTTTATTTACATGCATATCTTGCTGATACTATGTGTTTCTAAATGGCTTCAGCACTATGCTGTGTGATCACATTTGAAAAATGTGGCACAAATTTACCAAAACTAAAGATTGTGTTAATCTTGCAATATTTCTAAAGACTTCAGTTTTCAAAACAAACTTTGTTTTGTAAATATTAATTTTATTTATTACCATTTAGGATGTGGGAAGGCACAAGCATTAAAAGCTATAAGACAGTAACAATCAGGTGGGTTCACAAGAAGAAAATAAATTAGGTTTCTGGGTGGTATAATATGACTGAACTGCCATACAACACATACTACAGCTCAGCTGAAACAGCACAGAAGCAGAAATATAGACCGAGGAGATTATTTTAAATGAAAAGGACAGAAATAATCAAATATAGAGAAAAAAAAATACCTGTTTAAAGTATACACACTTCCAAATCTTGCTTACTTTCTCCAACACTAAATCCTGATGTGCTTTTAAAAAGTATATCAAAACATGAGTTTTGTTTTTTAAAAACATGCAATTACTTGTTACAGAGAACGCAATTATTTTCTTCCTGTCCTTACTAGTTGAAAAGTAAAATCATACTGGGCTTGAATAAAACATTGCTCTTACCTGTCTTGAAAAGATATTTAGCCACTTGTTCATCCAATCTCTATAACAAGTCATCTAACATTCTTGTAAATGAAACCTGAATTAGGGGAGAGGCTCTCATTTCTGATAGTTTTATCTATATCTATCTATATATATATAGACGACAGATCCTTTTACAAGGTAGCTTAGAGTGACTAGTTCTTGTCATAATGTTGTCATAGTGACAGTGACATCAGTACACTTCATGACAATCAGTACAGCAATTTGTCTGGAGAAAACATCAGTGTTGATTCCCGAGTGTATTGTGTATTGATATCCTTTTCAAGTTTCATTACATTATTTATTTTTGCAATAATCCTTAATACAAATTGCACTTTTTCTAATTCTTAAAGTTGTAAACAGCCGTGTTAAAAAAATTAAGGAAACAATATAGAAAAAAAAGTTTGATTCTAAAATTTCTTTAGATAAGTTAAAATCTCAACAGTTATTTATTACCATAATAAAAATACCTTCTTGGGCTGATTCTAATCTCAATCCCCCTTTTTTTTTTTTTTTTTAATTTTTGTATGACAAGGACATGCTTGCAGTGTAAATTACTGCTCACAGATGCACACAGTTAAAGGAACAGAAAGCATTTTTCTAGAAAGGAATGATATATTCTCAACTTTAAATATGGAATAAAGTATTTCCTGACAAAACCTCCCGTGGCAATTCCTTCCATCATTGTAATATATAAAGGCCTGTTTTCAACATGCGACTTGTCATCTTTCTGAAGCATCCCATTTTTTCAGTCCGTAATTGCAACATGACAGATATTCATGCAAAGTTCCTGAAAGACAAAGGCCTACACTGCCTGTTTTTGACCCAAGAACACTATCCCTAGAGCGAGGTCAAGGCTGCAGGTCACTTTCTTACCCATCTCATATTTTAACATTTTGAAGTCTGCCAAGGTAACAAAATTAGTGCTAATTGTGGTATTTTCTCTTGATAAATGAAATACATTTCAAACATTTGCTTTCAAACACTTTCTTCAAATGCTGCAGCTTCTAAAGACTGCTGTCTGGTGCTAACCCTACTGAACAAACTACTGAAAATATCTTCAATCCTGAATCAGACCACTTTTTCTTTTATGTTTGTTCCACATATTAAGTGGAAATTAACCCAATACACCTCACCACTTCTAAGAAAAGAGGAAATATCTTTGTACCACTAGATAAGTCGAATGTGTTCCCATATCTTGAACATTCCATGCATATGTGGTCACTAAAGTTTGAAATAAAAGACATGTTGAATAAGAAAAAGTACAGAGAGCCAGGATAACTTTTAGATAAGCCTCATATAATTTAATATTAGCCACAATGATGTTAGGTCTCTAGCCAAGTTAGTTGCAATTAAGGATGCTAGGCATAACCTGCCAGAGCAATTTATTCTATCATCTCAATGTGTGTTAGCTGCCATCACTTGTCCTTTGGAGGTGCTTCTTTCTCCCTATTAACCATAGTCTGCTTAGTTACTCCAAACTGGTATCTTGATTAACCTGAGTCTTTTACAAACCATCATAGATAAATATTCGTTCATATATACCAGAGGCAATAGATGGCATCCAATCAAATGGTTGGTAGCTTTAGCAGGGAGGGGACAGAAAACTTGCACCTTATAATGAACCAAAGAGTTGGATATTGCCTGAGGCTATGGAGGTCAGAATACACAGGTTTGCAAAGAAATGAGGTTCATCAATAGCTACTCGCAGCTGGTCAAAACAGAGGCTCCTTCACAGTAATTCCCTAAACTGGGGATTGCTGAAAGGTGAGGAAAACTAGCATGAATTGCATTATACCTCTCCCGTTCTTATACTTTATTTTTGCGCTACTGGCCAGTGATAAAAAAAAAAAAAAAAAAGGAATGAAAAAGATCCTTGATGTTACCTGGTATTTTTCTTGATTGGGTTGATATCACTACACTTAGCCAAGAGCTGAAAACCTGTAGCCATGTGCATCTTCATATAATTAAAAAAAAAAAATGTGACTGATCAGTGAGTCAGAAGTGTGAGAACTATCTCATTTGCATTCATCTCCCTGAATTGATTTTTAATTTCTGTAAAGGGAAAGGTGCAGGGGGAAAGAAGGTGAAACAAAGTGCAATTTTTGATTTACAGTTAGAGTATTTTTAAAAGAATTCTCTTTTCTAGACAAATGTATGTTTTATAGAAAAAATACAAGAAGAATCCAAGTTGAAGCACACAGATTACTGCATTTTCCTTCAAGATTATACAGAGTAGAAAGGCTGTCTTTTATTCAGAAATTTAATTACTTCACTATGTGACAAATAAGACCTAAGCTCTTCACCACCACCAGCAGATAATGGGAGGCCTGATTGCCTCCGGCACTTTGAAAATATCCCTAAATGATTATACTGTAGGTCTTAAAGTTTAACCAAAACCATATTATAAAGGATGAGTAATAGATGAAAGTTCTTTATGCTGAGAGTTGATACTTAGCACAAAGCCATATAACTTAAAGTCTATACTCAGGGTGATATGAAGTAGAAAAATAACTTTACTGATTCAAATTGGAAATGAGTACGCTAGTCAATAGTATATTGATGGCTCAGAATAAACAAAGTGCAATTTATTTCCTTATCTAGGCAACTTAAAGAAAAAGCATTTTTATTACTTACTATGTTTTTGAATGTCTGGGTTGCAAACATTTTAAAATAACACTATGAACATTGCAGATGGACAGCATCTAGAGCAGCTGCTCCACTTTATCAGGTGACACTAAATTCTTTATGCACAGAGCCATACAATAAATTGCTCCTTTAAAGAACAGTAGAAGACAGACATTCAGTATTGAATAGAAGTCACTCTGTGACTGCTTTAAAAGTCACATTAGTTCGTTCTGTTGAAAATATCACCATAGCACTTAATTTTGCTGCACAGTAACATTCACATAATTGTTTTGAAACATAAAAGAAAACTTCAAAAGTGCAAGAAAACTGAAATTCTTGATTCCCCCGATTTTTCACTGATACCTTAATAATTCAATATTTATAATCTCTTCCGCACATAAACCACTTACTTTCTATGCAACAAGCACATCTAAATGTATTTGTTCTGAATAAATCATGTTAATGAACAGCAAGAAAATTTCATTTAAACAGTCTCGCAGAAATAGCAGAAACCAAGCCCTGGCACTATACCAATAGAGGAAAAACAAAAACACTCTTTAAAGCAACATTAGTATTTAGCCTGGCACCAAAAATCCTTCAGCTTAGAAAGACATATGGCAACTTCCACTGAACTAAAAACATAAGTGCCCAAATTTGTATCATCATGAGATTTTTTTCCTTCTACTCCTTTTCTGTACATCAGACTTGGTCTGAAAATCACTGTATTATGTGAGAAAACACTCAAGTGCTAAAAAACAAATGCAGTGCAGTCACCTAAATCCAAAAGCAGTTCTCTTGCTATCCATTTTTGGAACCACTAGCCACGCATTGGGATAAAGAAAAAATAGTTATCACGGGTCTTATAAAGAACTAAAATTTGACACTGAAAAAATTCCCTATAGCATCACTGTCAAGGAACAATCTTGCAATAATTAAATACTTTTTTCATCACAGTTTTAACTTTTAGTTTAACTGACATGCAGAATTTAAAATGCCATCTTTGCATTATAAAGTGCATGCGGACTTCTTTTGCATTGTTAGCTCTGTTTAGCCCAGCAGCAGTTCTTTAGCAGCAGTAACTTCTTAGCCTTTTTTGTTGCTCTTGTTCAAGGAGCAGAGAGACTACCAAGAAGTCTGGATAAAAGCAGAGAGGAAAGTTCAGGGCAGATACCTCAATCTAAATAAAGGTCCTCCTGACAAGAGCTCATGTTCACTAAACATGCTATACGAAAGAAGTCTGAAACACTGGAAAGAGGTAAGACTGACAGGCAACATAAAACGAGGCGTTATTTTGAAGCATCATCTTTGAAAGCATGGGCTGAACGCAAGGAGCCTTTTGTTTAGTCTGATCCACC
>NW_010583041.1:0-12980 GCF_000705375.1 Tinamus guttatus | reverse complement strand
TGGGGGGGGTTACATTATGATGGTGAGACTAAATTCTGAAATTCAAAAAATGACCACAGAGTGACTTGACAACAGAATGTAGTACGTTGGTGGCAGTACCATCTTTTACAATAGAATTTATATTTCCTGCTATTGGAAAGAGCAGGAGCAGGGTGTTACAGTGAGATTTCTACTAACTTCATGTCCATTTGCCACATCACATCTGAAGCACATTTCACCTACCTGTTCTTGTGGTTCATACCAACAAAGTTTGATTTATGTATCAAAAGAACAACAACAAAACAAAAGTGACGGAGTGCAAGAGAAAACACAAATATGACAAACTTACTGACAAGAAAAGGGCTGATCCAGCTTCTGCTCAAATTGGCTGTTTTTCCTTTGGCCTCCAAACAGGAGTAGGAATGCTCAAACAGCTGGGGCAGACATGGTAATTTATGAGGAAAATTTTAGTGAGGACAGAATGCTTTTTTTTTTTCTTTTTTTTTAATCCAATATAACAGATGCAACGCACAATAAAGTAAGCTGTCTAGGTCACTTGTAAAAATATGTATTTTATACATTGTGGAAGAACTGTTTGAAAGTAGGAACTGAGAGGAAAACTAGGGTCTAACTGAAGTTTTGGCATTACAGAAGCTTGCTTGGGGTGATACACAGTTACCACTTCCAGGATGGTTGATACGCACAGACTCTGCTCCTCCACGGTTCCCTGGGCACCACAATCTGCCCTCCTCGCAGCTGCAAAGGGGAGTAACGGAGGCTGGAGCGGAGTGAAGACACCGCGGCCAAACTCTGTTGCACTCCCTGTGCTGGGCTGCTGATAAGCTGCACAGTAGCTGCCTAATGGGAGATATATGATAACATCTGGTGCTGACCCAGCAAGGTGGCAAATCACTCCTTTCAGATGAACTTTGTTTGACCTTTGTTTATTATAAGCTCATTATAATGTCAAAGCACACCTCCATCCCAAAAGTTACCCGCCTCCGAAGTACGACCACTCCTCACTGAGCATGCGCTCCAGATTTTCAATTGACTGTACCTTTAAATGAAAGCGAGAAACTTTTTCATCAATCAATAACAATATTAAGTATGACTCTAGTCACTCAAGCTCCTCCCCTCGCGCTGGGACGCTGCCTGAGGAGACTCGAGACTGAGAGCCCTCTCCCATCTTCTGGGGTGAGTGATGATTGCACATTTGTACATCAGAGCTAGCTAAAAACCCCACGCTCTAGTAGAGAATTTCCTGTACTGACATCTGAAACCTGCTTTGTAAATGTTGCATTTGAATAAATCATACTGTTTGTGAACTCGACTACTTGTTTGGGGGGAGGTGATCGGACCTACAGTTGACAGACTGTTCGTGAATCCGATACTGCCAGAGTCGAGCTTATAGTTGATCACACTATTTGGGAACTCGATTCACTCCTAGGAAGGCGATCAGACCTACGGTCCACAGACTGTTTGTGAATCCGATAGTGATTTGATATCTCCTTCCCCCACCACCACCACTACCACTACGGCTTTCAAACTGCAACATTTCACATACATGAACATCCATTATATTGAATCAATACCATTGAAAAGCTGAACTATAATTTTTGTATGCATCTGAAGGCATTTGCATTCCCAGTAAAAATAATCTGGAAAATACTTGACTGACTCACTACGTTATTAGCCTTTTTAAAATGAAAGCAAAGAAAGAGCAATATGAGGGCAGGGAGATCTTTTAAATGTAATAACCAAAATAGCATACCAGCTATTCCTCTGAAAAAGTCAGTTAAAACCTGTTTCACACTATCTGTCTAGTGTCACTTGTCGCTTCCATTAGTCTAAACTAATGCAAAATCCTAATTCCATGGAGTTTGAGTTGCCTGAATGTGGACCTTGATGCTACAAGTGATGTTCTTACTTGCTCAGACAACAATCTTTCCTGAGGATCAGAAATGCAGTAGAAACATTACTGGCTGCTGTTCGCTTATCTTTTGATGCGCTGAAAAAGCAAGATCCTGATTCAATGTGGTTATTAAAAATTTTGCAGCACATTTCATGAAATAAAATTTAATCACCCCATCTTAGTACAATTGCTGAATAATTTCACTTATCCATGCTTTTCTAAGTATTCAATTTGGATGTACTCTTCTCATATATAATTGGGTACTGTCAGATAACTACCAAGGCTCCATCTGCATGGAAGTTGATTCTTTGCAGCCACATCAGTCATGTATTAATTTTGTGAAAATGCCTTAGGATCCTATTACTCCTCCATATATATTTAGAAAGTGGCTGTCTGCCTCCTCTTTTTTTTTTTTTTTCTGCAAAATGAAGAAATATTCTAACCATTTTCCAAAGACCTTTTGGCCTTTTTTGTCTTTTCTCTGGAAAACATAGAGGAAATGATAAACAGATGAAAATAAAATATATACACCAGCTGAGAGGAAGAATAAAAAACACCAATAAGCCAGGTATTTTTGATAGTGCACCTCTTTCCTTGCATGGCTTAAAATACATTCTTTGGCAAAAGTACTGCAAAAAATGGATGTTTGGAAATTACTGAAATAAATACAGATTATTGATAACTTACTAAAAAGATTTGTAGCACCTTTGTAGGAGAAAAAAAATAAGAAAAATGGCAGAGAATTCAGAGGGACTCATAAATGTGTGAGCCCTGTATACCTGTGGGTTATCTGATACAGTGCCTAAACACCAACACAGGCAGCATGCTGCAAAGTCCAATCAGTATGGAGAGCCAACATAAGCAAACTTGAGCAAAGTGAGAGCCAAGAAAATGAAGATGAGTATGTGAGAGAAGAGTCCTGAGGAATACAGAAAGCAAGGGGCACAACAGGAGGCAAGGACAACAAAATCTGGTAGGCAAAATTGAGTGCTGTCAGATAACTACCAAGGCTCCATCTGCATGGAAGCTGATTCTTTGCAGCCACATCATTCATGTATTAATTTTGTGAAATGCCTTAGGGTAGATTTGGAGACAAAAAGTCAAATGCTACATCCAAGAGGAGGAAATGTATGAGAAGGGGCTGGTGTGTTTGAAACACAGAAGAGGAGGTTGTAGACATCTTTTGATTCATAAATTATTGTTTGACTGTTCTGAGATGTCGTACAGTCCGAGACTTTGTCTTGAAAAAAACGCTATTAGGGATGCTGTGCACAGGAAAAATAAACACATGCAGGGCAGCTACAGGGGTGTGTGAAAATGATCTTTCACTCGAAATGTGGCTATGGAGTCGCTCATTGGGAGCTGCCCCAAGCACAGCTGTTAGGAGCAAGAATAACCCATCACGTCCAGCACTATGTCAGTGGATGCTGGCTCCTATCCAGTGGCTCAATGCCTGTATTCTCATTTAAGGTAACTGGACTAGTGAACACTCAGCTTCTCCCAAGGAGTGTGTGGCAGTGGACAGTACTGTCCCCAATTACAGGTCTTACTCTGCAGTCCCGATGCCTTCAACTAATCATTACTCCAGGCAATGGGACTACTCATATGACTAGAATCAAAGGTGATGAGATTCCTAATTCTGTTAAACTCAGCACATCCCAGCTGGAGAACCAACAATGCAAGAATAAGCAAAGAGAATAAGCAAATGAGCAACGAAAGAAAGGAGAAAGTATAATTTACCATTTGGAAATGTAGCAGAGACAATAAATCTATTTAGATTTTAAAGGCTCTTTCAATGTTTGTTTAAAAATTATTTTAAGATATCAGTGACAACATACTGCACCTGGTATTTACATGAGTAATATATAAATATGAAAATTAGCAAAGTCTTCCTCACAAACAGTCCAAACATCATCCTAAACTATAGCTTTCACCTACTTTTCCTTCTTTACCAAGTACAAAAATTTAAAACAACAACAATAAAAACA
This sequence comes from Tinamus guttatus, assembly GCF_000705375.1. Next base: position 9,101 of record NW_010583041.1, on the reverse strand, counting down.
GCTTAAATCATGCTGGTCACCTCGGTCTTACTTCTCACCTTTAACCACATGGCAATATCTAAAATCCTCCCACTGGGAGCAACTTGGTCCTACGGGCATCCCTATTGATGTCAGTCACTGTTGCACATTGAGATTATTCAATTTTAGGAACTGAGGAAGGGATGATTATGGTTTCCCTTAGGCTGAATTGAGAGAAATTCTGGAAGTAAAAGTCTTTTCCTCAATTACAACTTAATAAAAGTTAAGTCTAAAGTTAGATATCCTTGCAGCACTGAATTTGACACTGGGCAGGCTTGGCTATCTGTCAAGCCTTAACAAAAAATACCCAGACAAAAAAAAAAAAAGAGCAATAGTTGCATTCTGCACAATGCAAACATCCCAAAGGGGCTGCTGTGAAGTAAATATACAACTTTTCTTTCCATAGGACATTAAAATACAGTAAAAATCTTTAGGGCTTTTTTTTGTTTATTTTAGAGATTGTATTTTCAATATATATTCAACTGCCAACAAAAACACTTGTAGTCAACTTTGCCCGGGAACATAATGTCACCAAATGCTACCCATTCTGTGTGGTTGAATAGTCCCTAACTGCTGGATTTCACATATTTTGGGCAGTTCAATGCCAATTTTGTTTCCCTTCACTGCAAGAAAACAATTCACTTTTAACATGGATGGGAAGATCATCTCCTAGTTAAGGATTTGGGGATTCTATTCTCTTATATTCATTTTCACATTTTTTTTTCAAAATTAAAGACAACCATCATTGTTTTCAGTATGCATATAAATTAGATTAAATTAGAAATGAATGCTTAACACAACATAGTCATGTCTAAGAATCATGGGCTGATGAAGTCAGTCATGGTCAAAACCTCCCACAGACTTCAAAGACAAGATAGAGAAAATTAAGAGAGCAAAATTGTCATGCAGACTTTCTCACAATCAAATGTTTTCCCTCCCACACAGAAAAGAGGAGCCCAGATGTCCTCAGGTTTTAAAAATGAGTAGAAAAAGAAGAAAAAGCTGCAAGGGCAGAAAAAGCTCTGATTCCAGAGAATGTAAGTTTAGTGAAATATTTAATTTGAAGTAAAAACATCAGAATCATATGTTTTTAGTCTCTGGTCATTCATCAAGATAGAAATCCATCTCTGGGCCTAAAGCTGTTTCTTAAATTGGAAATATTTACCCATTCAAGTGTGATTACATGTAGATAATGTCTTGATGAGACCAGTTATTTTTGTCGAGCTGCTCTCCTACTTATTTCTGCAAGCTCTTTCTAAGCTGCTGATATTTAATACCTCAAGTTCACATAATACTCGCTGTAACTCTATGGCTGTTGTTAACGTAGAGTAGCTTGATCTAATCCTGCTTAGCTAGATGTCACTGTAAACTATTATCCTCTAATGCACATGACCTATTCTAAAAAAAAAAGCTGGAGCCAGGCAGATTTCCGTGTGTCATATAAAAGGCATGAAATCCTGCCTAGAACCGCTTCCCCCAGGGAACGGTATCAGCCTGTGCTTGGGATGGGGAGCTCCTTCCTCCTGTGAATGCTGCTACCCCTTCACTGGGCGATGGTGCCAATGATGTTCCTTAATCCCCTTAATCATCTGTAAAAGGATAAAAAAAAGTCAAGTTCCATGTAAGCAACCCCAGACTGCAAATGAGCAATGGGATATTGATTGTCCCACAGGAAAGAAGCAAATACTCTGATGAAATATGGAGGTAAAAAGGGGAGATCTTTCTAAATGCAATTTGAATCCTGTATCATCTCACTACTATAAAACTTTCTGAGAAAAAAATATATATATATAAATTTCCTATAACTGGAAAGAGTTCTTGTAATTAGAATGAGCTAACATGGGCTACCCATTTGGCTTTGTATTACTTATCACATAGCTATGTCAAAACTAACGAATACTGGAAAGAAAAAAAAATATTGTTGTGGAAAATACACTATCCTTTAGAGCTAAAAAGGCATTTTCTATGAAAAGTGTCTCAAAGCTAACAATACAGTTATGATGCTGCTTACTAAATCATGGAAAAGTGTTTCTTTTTTTCCTTCCCTTAAATCAGATGAACAATTGCCACCCATTTGTAAATGCCAGCAAAATCTAGAAAGTCTGAAAAATAAAGTCGATGAGGAGCTGGCTCACTTCTCTGAGTCATCAGATGTAAAGTGTTCTGAAGAAAATGGAAAAGATCACGAAAGTAAAAACCAGAGCAGTTCAGATGCATCTGAAGATAGAGACCTTGACAATGTATCAGACAGTGAAAAAGAAGGAAAGAAGGAAAAGAACTGTCCTGCTCAACCACTCTCTCCTCAGCAACACGAAATCCTAGCTACAGTAGCATTTAGTGAAGCTGAGGGCTCCTCTATGGGAAAAATTACACTGTGGAGGAAATCAGGCTCTGCAGAGTCCATTAGCTTGGCTACTGGAAAAATTACTGCAGAAGTAAAATACGGTTCATTTAATATTAAAGTTGAAATTGAAAACCTTTCTTTGTTTGGTATGGGAACAAACCTTGTAGTCAAAAAATCAAAAAGTTCAAAGAACAGTAAACGCTGGCATGAAAGATGGTACCAGAAAAGCCAGTATTCCAAATGTCCTAAGGACCACTGTCCTTCAGCCATCCATTCAGTAGATGACAATGAGAAATACAAGATATCCTCCAAACATAAAATCCAGACTGCCACTAGCAAAGATGCCTGCCTGAAAATGAATATTGAAGGCAAAGAAATTAAAGTGAAATACACCAACAGAAAGAAGAATGTGCTGGTTAACATCAAATCCGGCAGGTAGGCACACACCAAAACCTGCAATGACAACCATGAAGATACATATTGGAACAAAACAGATTATTCGACAGCAGAGGCGCCACGCAATGGAGACGGTGAGTCATGTTTCAGTCTTCACAAGAAGAATGGCTCAACATCTCTGGATGGCTGCCTACTTCTCCCTCCCCCAGAAGAGTTTGCCGACTGTGACACAATGCACCTGGATACTATTTCAGAGGGGTTGTCTTGGTACTCTGAGAATGATAGAAGAGACTCCGACAGTCTCTCTGCAGCCTTGAGAAAGTGGGAGGAAGAAAATTACTTCTGTCAACATGATAAAAAGTAGTATGAAGACCACGCCTGTGAAATGGAAGATGTTTCAAAAGATAAAACAATTTTCTCAAAATTGAATAACAGAAATATTCTAGATAGTAATATCTTGAATAAGCCCAACTTTGATAAGGCATTCATCATTAAGAGCAGTAGAACGGTTGAAGAAAGAAATATCAGCAACAATGTCAGTGACACTGGGCAAAAAGCAGCAAGAAGAAAGTCTTTTCCAGATGAATGTGCTATCTCCAGTTCATCCTAGAAGATTCTGGCTTTTATTCATTGCCATCTTTATCCTTAAAAGTATTATGTAAGGAGGCCAAACCGAGAGACATCTATGGCAAGAACTTGCACATTCATACTAGCAGTACAGACGTTGGTAAGTGTCCTGACTTCACCTCCTCTCCGAGGAGTTTGAGAAGTTTTAAGTCTTCCTATCAGTATGTTTTCACTTCCTTTGATCATAACATTACCATTTATCCACCTCAAAGTCTAGATGATGCTTGTTTACTAACTGCATATGCCAACTATATAGGCCAAAGTGAAGAAACAGAAGAAACGCTATTGAAGACTCTCTGTTCTGGTGACAATGTAAGTGAGAAACAAGAAAATAAACGTGTGGAGCCTCTGAGAAACCTAGCCATACAGGAGAAAGTCTACTGAAAGCATTTTAGATGAAGGGCCATCTGAGTACAATCATCTAGAAAAGCAGGCAGATTTGCAGCTGACACAAGTCTCTTCACCTTCTCCAAGCCCACCAGGTGAGCTCCTTAGTGACAAGGAAAGCAGTGACGATGTAGCTGCCAAACATGTCCCAAACCAACTTCTAGCCTCTGCAGAGCCTGCAGGAACAGAGAACAGGAGAGAATCAAAAATGACTGTAATAGCTGGAGAGCTAGAACAAAGACTTATCATCCAAGGTGACAACAAATTCATACCCAATTCCTTTGGCCCTCAAGTTAGAAAGGAGCCTAACCTTCCCTGTGGTATGCAAAAAAAAACCCTTGCTCTTAGATCCTGAAGAGCTTGACACGGAAAATGAACTGGACAGCCTGACTGAGATACAGGATGGATGTGGGAACATCCTTGATGAAGCTAATTGCCATAGTGATTCTGCACAGGCTGCTGCAATATCTGCTTCTTCAGCACGCACAGAAAAGAAAGATTTTCACAGAACATTCATATATCAAGGAAACAACCGAGAGCCTTTGTAACAAACAGTTATCTGACAACAGCTTCAGGAGAGAGCCTGGAGCACATCAGCTACATCGGTTAGCCAAATCCACCTCTGAGGAGACTGAGAAAAATCCCGAAATGAAGGAGGATTTTCAGCAGAACACAGATATCCCTCCATCATCAATAAAACAGATTAGTCAGAAAGGTACGTGCTCTAAGATTTCTGGGTTTAGTATCACTTAGGCACCTCCACTGTAGTTGGCTTAGTGCTTTATTGAAATCTATTTGAGAAAAGGAAAGTATATTTTGACTTTACAAAGAGATCATATTGGTATGCTTAACTATCTGGCTACATTAGACTTATTGTACTGAGGATCCTAGGAGCTGTCTTGAACAGTCAAGTAAGTTTTAATAGAAAATAAAGAAAATTTTAGTGCAGCTTTGCTCAAGAAGTGAGTTTTCTACAATAAACACTAAGCTCCATTAAACAATAAGCTGTGCAAGCAAAATAGCTAATACCATGCAAACATGCATCCACATATTTTGCAGAGATTGCTGAGGAGGGACCACAATGAAATGATGTTGTTGGCCTTTGAGGGACCACAGGGGAGCAAGTTCCCCTAGGGACAAGGAAACGACTAAGGAGTAGAAAGAAAACCTTGTTTTGATTCTAGCAAGGCTTTCTAACCAAAAGCTGCATGTTTTCCTCGCTCGCTGCAGCAAGCCATTTTTGTATTTCTATTCTATTCTATCTCAGGCACGCTCAGGAAACCTTGACCTACACATTGGACCTCAGGGTTTAATCACATTGCACAGAAGTGCAATTAGCACCTCGCCTGGTTTGGGCCACCCAGTATCCAAGGCTTTGGCCTTCTTTTAGTCCATGGATAAATTTGAATTTTGCATGCATGTTATTTCTGTGGGGGTCCCACCTTAAATAAGTAAGAGTTTGTATCCAGGAAAAAAAAAAAAAAAAAAAAGGGAGGGGACAGCATTTAAAGTTTTAAAAGTGATTAATGTGAATTAGAGTCTGCTTGGAATCGGGGAATAACAAATTAATTAGCCAAGTCTTTGGGCACAAGTGGGAGCGTGGGGCTTCCTGTGCTCAATAACTGAATGATGCTGAAAGAGAAACATGGTAATTTTCAGAAAAGGGAGACTGCGTGTAGAACAGAGGGGAAAAAATAGAGCAAAGCATTGTGAAAAGGACTAGCAGGTGGAGTCCAGTCAATATAAAAATCTGCTGACGATGTGAGAACTTAGGAAGTCAGAGGGACAAGGGCTCATGTAAAAGGCATTTCAAGAAATCCTTTACTGACTCACCAATAATCAGTTGTCTTGGAAAAGAGACTCCGTGATACATGTCAGTGACAGTGATCTGAGCGAGGCCAGAATGAGAAAGAAAGGACGAGGGTGTTACTGAACCAAGAGCTGCACTCTTCTCTGTGTGAAAAACGTATTTCTTCTAAAAAGATACAGTTTATTAATGTTTTCAGTACTATTTGGTATTTTCGTTTCTGTGTTTGCAGGCTACTTATATTTACAATGTGGAAATTTAAAACGGGATAATTGCCTGAGCATATTCTGAAAATTATGTCTTATACCTATTTCTCACAAGCAACATCTGATTATATTTAAATTAATATTATATTTAATTAATTTAGACCTGAAATCAGAACTGAATAAGACCAGAAAGCTGCCTTTGTTGAAAGACACCAGAGCCAACAACAGCTCCCAGGAAGAAGCAATAGACCAATGAGCCAGGCAACGGAAACAGTTCAAAGACAGCAAAAAATGCAGTTCAGCTGGAGGAAGCTCCATAAACAGCATGATCACCGAGGGATCAAGTGAGTACATTAGTCTGGCAACTGTTTTTTTTCGCCTGTGTGTGACTGATACCCTGTTAGGATTATCAGCCGTGGACATGGATCTTCAGTTCATAACCTAAGCTTCCACCTTGGTCCTTACTGCGAGCAATCACACGATCCAATGTATCCCTTCCTCAGCATGGGATTTAGGTTCCTTCTTTCCTCTTCATACACGAGAGCAAACAATCTGACTGATAAAAAGCAGGTGGTATCATCCTTGACCATACACAATTATTTACAGGACAGGCTCTAAACATAAACAGGCAACTGCTCATGGCAAAAGTGTCACAGTCTCATGGCCTACTTTGCTTAAGTCAGAGCTATGGGAAGCCAGTAGTTGCTTTCTCCTCACTAAGATGTCTCCCCCAACTTCTATCTTCAGGTTTGCAGCTTAGGTTGTCCTTCATTGTCCCTCCAGTTACTGGAACGGTTATTCCTGTAACTATCTCATTAAGAAATCTGTCACCTACACCAGTCTCAGCAGCTTGAAATCTCATGGGAAGGAATTTTAAAGATTAACTAACTAACTGCTTAATGAATTTACACTTCATGCAACCAAAGTCCCCATGCAGGGACTGTTCAGTCTAGGAGAGAACATATGTTGTACTTCTCACCTAACCCTGCCTTTGCCTCCTGGTTTGCTATTTTAACAAATATAAAAGGTAGACTTGACAGATAAAGAACTTTTTATCCTTTTGTTAACAAACAGGAAATATTACTGATACAGCAGACATATAGTTCCCTTTCTTATAGGAATACTTGGTGCTAGAAGGTCTATTTTTTGTGAGGGAAATTTTGGCAATAGATGGATAACCTCCTTTCTGCAGGAGGTTAAATGCAAACCTGTGTAAACCTGACAGACTAGTGTAGGTGCAACACCACATAAACTGCGAACATGCATGTTACCTGGAGAGGTAACTTCTGCAATCAGCAGAGGCTCAATTCATTGCCTGAGCATAGGTGGTTAGTGCCAGCCGGGATGCCATCAGAGTTCCCTATGGGACTTTTGAATACCACACATGACCTACAGGATATCCATGCCCCTTTGAAGCAGTAATGGCAGGACAAGCAGGATACCCTAAGCCATCTCGTATGATGCCTGCAACCTATGTTCAGGCAAATAAGCCACTCCTCGAGTATTTAATCTTCACTACCAAAAACAGCATGGATGACTGACTGATTCAACATACAAACCAAAAAGCTGTTTGTTGGCAGCTGCTTATGATCTTTGTCCTAAGATGCTAGACTTCAGTATTTTATTTGTCAAACACTGTGCTGTACTGAACTACTTGGGCTAGTTTAGGTTTTCTTCATTTCTAAATTCATGCTAGTTGTTTGAGATGTGCTTTAAGTATGACAGCTCAGTACTATCTACTTGTTAGTGCTTTTTATACAGCTAATCATTGCATCTCATACTGTCTGTGTAAGAAAGGAAAGATCCAGAGCTGTGGCCTATTTGTGTATATGCTACAGTTAAACAAACCATCAAAGTGAAAGAAAATCGGATTGCATTGGATATATGCTAAATGTATCCAGGAAGTAACTCGCTAAACAAAACAAAAGGAAATTAGGTTTTATCTTTGGAAATCGTCAGTCATTCTACAGAACTGTCACAGCAAATACAGAATAGGCTATCTATTAATGTAATCTCTGACATTCTGTGCTTTTCTATGCCTTTCACTGTCTGCTTTTGGCTTTTGAATTGTTTCAACCTTTCTCTGCACAAACCGTTGCCTACAGCCTGCCTCTCACTCGGCTGTTTCCCCTCTTGTCCTGGCCCCTTGTCACCCTGAAAATCACTTGTTTTCTTTTCTTTTTTTTCTTTTTTCTTTCCCCTGTAGCAGATGTATTATAGACTTCTTCACTGTCTCCATGTTAATCTGAGTGATATAGTTTGAGCTAGTGAGCCCATTACAAGACACAAGATTAGAGTTTCGCATGAAAACTATTAATTATGGAAGGATATATATACAGTCTACTTACATTAGGAAGAATGTAAGAAGAATTAGAATACATTAGGAAGGTATAATGCAAGCAAGCATTTGGTCATACCCTGTTCATACCCTATAATGAAGCTTTCTGTTTATCTGTAACACGTCTTAACGTCTTGCTATTTCATAGGACTTTAACACAGATGTTTACAAAAACACAAAGGACAACAGACTAAAACAGACAACAGACAACAAAACTGTACTGTAACTAAGTGAAAAGTGACTCGTTTGTCCATATAATCCAATCTACTTAAAATAAAAATCATTGATTTAACATACTACGCAGGGAAATATAAACAATGGCCACTATATTGCAAAAACTCAGGATTTCAGAACTTTTGTAGCCACAACGTAATGTTTCACATAGACAATCAGGGGTCAAGAGAAGACACAGAAGTGAATCTCTTCTGTGTTTACAAACCTATAGAAAAGCAAAATTAAAAATGTCTATTAGCAGACTAAAGCAAAAATATAATATCTACAAAAAAATCTACTATAAAAGCAGAGAAATACCATGTACTGTGACACTGTATTTTTCAGTAGGACATTAAAAAGATTATTTTAAGAACAATTATTCAACAGGAATGCATTGATTTGAGCTTACTTACTATATATAGACACACTTACATTTTTATGAAATCTCCTGATAACACAAGTAAACAAAAACTAGGTCAAACAAATATTCAGAAAAATATATCCCCAAATAAAACTCCTTATGTCCCTGTCCATAAAACTAAATACACGAAGACTACACATCTGAAAGGTTTGAGATGAAGCAAACAAATGTAGTAATCATTATTTGAGGTATTTCAGTTAGTTACGTCCGAACTTCTTTTAGTGTTCCCACATGCACTGGACTGGTACTAAACTCCTATAAACTTGTTTAGCTTGCTAATGACATAGACCAGATATAAGAAGTTTTCACAATTAATCGCCTGTTGGGGCCTTAGCACTTTTACA
>NW_010583040.1:0-10219 GCF_000705375.1 Tinamus guttatus | reverse complement strand
TGAAAACTGCTGTCAATCTGGATCATTTCTCAGTAACAGTGTGGTTTTTGCTTTCATCTGGAAGAGACTAGCCTAACTCTTTGGATTCGGACCTGCTTTTAAAGGAATGGAACAAACCAACTTCTAAAGATGCTGTTATTATCTGGATTTCTTCCATACTGGATTCTTTTTCCCCAGTTAAATCTGCTTTTTAACCACCTAATTCATCATGGTTCCCAATGGTCTTTTTGTAATTCATTGCATATACATGACCTGGCCATCCTGGAAATTGCCACATGTTAAAATAAACAATTATTTTGAGGCAAATATAGCCAAAAGAAGACATTTATTTGCAGAATATTTTTTATTAGACCTCAAAGTAACCCTGACAATTTCGAAGCCAAATCAATTAGCAATAAAATCAAATCAAAAATAATAAATGGGAAAACAAACAAACAAACAAGCAAACACAGATTTATAACTATAAACATGGAGAAACTATCTATTCTCCATTTTATTCCTAGTCAAGTGAGTACCATTTTGTGCTACAATAATCTGGAGAAAAACAGGATAATTTAACCATCTAGACATTACTAGGGTCAACAGAGGAGAAAAAAATCACTTTGACTGATGGTCATCTCCTTATAAGGGACTAAAATGATTAAACTGATCAGATAGGATAAAGTCAACATATGTGCACCAAAATCACATGGTGCAATAAAGAATAATTGCACTTGGAACACATGAATTTTCCTATGAATGATTCTAGGATGGAACTGCTGGAAGCCTCTTAAGGCATTAATGGCTGCAATTTCATATGTAATTCATTAACAGAGCATTGGATTACATGTAAAGAACCTGGATGTCATTAACAGCATGGAAATTTTTAATCAAAATCTTTTCATTCATTCATGTCACCTTTTCAAAATTAAAAAAAAAAAAAAAGGAAAGGAGCTAATCTCCTCACTTTGCATTTTTCTTTAATGTTATAGTGTACTTAATGCAGCAATACAAGAACCGAGGCTGTCTGCCCTGCTAGCTGCTGATACTTGCCCCTTACTTCCTTCATCTTTCTTGATTGTAAATGGGCTGTGACAGGTGGTCCCTAGGGTGGTTGCGTGCTGAACAGCTATATCATTTCTTCACAAAACCTTTCCTTATCCTCATCAGTCTTCATTGGAATTGCATCATTCTCAAAATTTCAGCATCTTTGTTTATTTTCTCTTATCATTAAGAATTACACTACCTGCTGTGCTTCCTCGTTGATAGTATGTCTAAGTAAGTCATCCAAATTCAAAAAGCAAGGCTAATATAATCCTCATCTGCGTCTTCTCTTACCTCTGAGACTGCCACTTGCTTCTTTCTAACTTCCCTACATTCAACTATTTTTTTAAGATAGGCTGAGAAAAAAAATATTTTACCATTCCTTTTCATACAGATGCTGCATCCTTGTTTCCATGCTCTTGTCTCCATTTCTACTTTAGATTAAAAAAATCACTTCTGAAGTTCTGTATATTATTATGTTAAATTATAAATTATCACTTATGAAAGTGAACTTGGATTTTTAGACGATAATTTCAAAAACCTCAGTTCAATATTCAGCATCAGTGAAAAAGGAAAACAACAGGTTAAAAGTTAGTAAGGAAAGAATATAATATAGAAAAGAAAACATCAACAGGTCATTGTAAAAATCTGCAGTGTGCTTACTTTTTAAACACCCAGAATTAATCAGTCTTTAAAAGGATATGCTTAAGCTAGAAATGGGACAAAAGAATATAAAATGATGAATATGTGAAAAAAAATGAATAGGGAATAATAATTCTCATATTGCAAGAACCGAGGGACATCAAATGAAAATATCACCTGGCAGGTTAAGAATAAAATAAATGTTATTTTACATACTGGTCTTAGACTGTGGAATCCATTCCCACATCATATTGCAAAGGGTGTTGTGAAAACCAAAAGCAAGAGTCTGCTCAAAAAACCCTTAGAAAAATGACTGCAAATAAACCTACCAAAGTGATATAGACAGAGATGGACTTTTAGCATTGAGATCTGGAAGTTCCAAGGGAAGGGATAAATGATGGTTGCAGCAGAGCACTGTCCTGTTAGCCTTCTCCTCGTAACTTCAGCTACTGGCCTTAGAGGGAGAGAAAGAGAGAGAGAGTATACGAGCAAGAGAGAGCGTTGATTTGTCTTAGCATTATCATTTGCATATTCTTCTTTTTCACCCTTGCTAGGACCCTTTGTCTTTTGGTCTCCCTCTCCCGAAGGTCATCTTTCCTACCATAAACCTCTCCTACCGTCCATCAATTACACAGAAATTCCCAGGGATCAAGTCATCCTAAAAGCAAATGGTATGTAATATCTGTGTCATAGCCTTCTGGGTAAATTGATTTTGGGAGGGGCCAACATTTTTAACATTTTCAGTATGCTGGGAGTGCATTCAAGGACATGGAAATGTGGCTGTATATTTCGGCTTTGTGATATCGTGTCCACTTCTCTTGTACTTTCTTATGTCAGTAGAGATCAATAGTAAAACTGAAATAATAGAAGAGATGGATGGATGGATGGACTCCACATTCAGCAGTTATCAAGAGAATGATATTTTTGCATCTGAGTTCATGTAGAGAAGGCTAAGGCAGTGCTAAAGACACCTGAAAATCCTCCCCAGGAAAGCCCTCATGGAAAGGAGGCTCCATGCTCATGCTAGAGAAGGACACCTCTGATGGAAAGCCCATGACCACGGTCCATCTGCTGTTGTGCGGTAGGACATGCGTATGGCATCTCATACTTTCAGTCAAGCAACCTGACACATACTTGTCACCTGGTGACAATGCCAATATCTTAATTGCATGACAGGCATACATGCAGTGTCAGTTGTCACTGCTGGAGTAGTTTGCGCAGTCAGCTGCCTGCTCTCTGTATCTGAAGAGCCTTTCTGAAAGAATATGGGAGTCTTTGTGAAAGAAAAAAGATAAGATGCTTGTTAGTGCTAGCTAGATATGCTAGTTAGTGTGTTAGTTAGATAAGATGTTGTCAGTGATCACTGGATCTGGGCTGGTGGCTCAAGGTGTGGGCCTGACCTGGTGAGTCTGCATTTCTGTGCCTCTCCTGCTTCTGTGGCAAGATAGATGAGTGGAAAAACTGCATACACAAGCACGAACAAACAAGGAGCTTCTTAAACATGAACAACATACAGCTAAATGGAAGCTAATGGGGCCTAATACTGTTGGATCAGACAGATACAGCCCTAGATTATCTGGCCTAACCTATTGATTTGTCCTACCTGGTACCTGTCATAAATGCCCTCATGAAAGAGCAACCATTCAATAACACGGCAAATGATAAATATAGAATGGTTATAAGATGATAGAGTAGCCAGATTTTATTTAAAATATTAATACATTTTTGGCAACTATATCAGTTAAGATGCATTTGGTCAGCTGTTTTATCAGTAGCCTTTACTTACTATTTTCTCTCAGTGGAATCAATGTCTCTTTATTTAAACCACCAGACAAAAGGTGCCCAGAGCTGAACAGATCTGCTTAACTAACTTTGCAAAATAAATCTTGCAGAATATATATTTGGAAAGACATTTCCAAGATAACTAAGCGCTCAGGCTTTTCTTTTAGATTTCAGTCTGCTTTTGTGCTTTTTAAGATGAAGGAGATTTATGGGATTTAAGCTCACTGAACTATCAGAAAGAGAACAGCATTATAGCCAACAGCTGCTGATTTGACCTCTGTTCAACTTTGGAGATTGTCTGTTTGAAAAATAAATAAATAAATCAAGAGTTGAAGGGAAATAAAGCTCACTTAAAAGTATAAACTGAGCTATATTCATCATACAGTACATTTAAGGATGGAAAGTGACAGAACACTCAAAAGTAAACCTAATCAGTGTCCTTTTAAAATAATTGTATTGAGTTATTAATCTACACTAAATAAATTGGATTCACTTGTACTGTAGCTGCCTGCAACAGATTTCTATTTTACTAAGTTTAAGGTTTCAGATAAATGTATTTTACATACCAATCTTTTAAGTACTGCTAGGACTAATTGTATTTGGGAATGATGTATAATTTTGGTAGAATTTGCATGAAGCACCACCTTGCTAGTAGGTGTTTTTGTTGTAGATGGTCCGGATGCAAAGGAGATTGAGAAGCCTTGCTGGGAAAGATGGGCTCAAAGAAGACACCTGGTAGCAATAACTGAGAACAGGGAGAAATCATGAACTAGATTTTGCCTTCTGTCTGAAAGGAAATGGCATAGATTTGTGTAAGGAAAACTGAGCTCCAAAAAGAGCAGATGCAAATTTACTCACGGATGAAACAAAAAAGAGAAAAGTTAAAGGCACTATAACCACATTGCTAGGCTGACAGTATGGCCACAATATTTCTTTGTGACCCTGTGGCAGTTCAGTCCTTAGGTCTGAGAAGGACTAACTGCTTGTGAAGCTCATGTCTAATGAGTAGCATGATTTCCTGTCTATAGTGGGTAAGGAATCCTAGTCAGGAAAGAGAGTTTTTTTTTTTCCTGCAGTCATTGCAATCCACTTAGGACAATGACTAGGATAAAAATCAATGTGCATTTTTCTTTTCTTTTCTTTTCTTTTCTTTTCTTTTCTTTTCTTTTCTTTTCTTTTCTTTTCTTTTCTCTTCTCTTCTCTTCTCTTCTCTTCTCTTCTCTTCTCTTCTCTTCTCTTTTCTTTTCTTTCCTTTTCTTTTCTTTTCTTTTTATTTTTTTATGAGTAACAATTATAAATCAAGAAAACACAGGAAATGAAGTCAGTTAAATGTAATGTACTGTTTCTTTACCGCTCCCCAATAGATAGCAGATAGCAATATATATCTTCAATTTACTTTCTGTATTTTGAGCATGGAGGGGAAAAAATTCGGAGTGAAGAGAAATGAGAAAAGAGTCCTGTAATCAAAAATCAGCCAGGAGAGCCATACAAGGAAGATGAAGTGAATCGATCTAGTCTGAGTTAAATTGGTGCAAAAACATCCACTGGTCCTGATGAGCCTAGATTGGGCCAAAGGAGATCATGGAAACTGATTCAGGGCTGTATGTAGGAAAAGTCCAGGAAACTGTTGTGTCCACAGTCTTTAGACCATGAAAGAGGCTCTCGTGTGACAGCAGTCTTCTCAGAGGAGAGGGCACAGTTGTTTACGGAGGAAGATTCAGGTGTGGTATAGAACATGATCGAATGACTTTTCCCATATGTTATTTGTGTAGCATCCTCCAGGGACTAATCTTACACGTAATGAGCTTTCAAAAGGCAAATGACCCAAATCAGGAAAAATAAGTGGGCACTGCAGTGAACAAATGAATGTTTTTTCTGCATGAAGCTAAGCTATTTCGTATAATATCTATTTTAAACTGCAGTAACTAAACTGGCATTGAGAAAGGTTTCTCTCCTTTGTCTTTTCTTTTTACTAGAATTTCTGTGTTATGGAGCAACCTTGAAGGACTAATATTTAAGTAGCTGGCAAATGTCAATGTCACTCCACAATTTAGCAAAGATCCAGTGCCTTTATTCACTCTGATTTACCATGTGCCTCATGAAAGTAAGCAGACTAGGACATGACATATGAAGCTGTGTCAGATTTACAGTAGTAGCTAAAATTTCACGCACACTATTTTCAGCACACAGAGCTTTAACAAAAACAACAACAAATTTCTCAGCAAAGGAGTGCTCACCCACTTGCAAGAAAGAGAGAGAGAGAAAAAAAAGCTGTGTCTTCTTTGTTCCTTTCTGGAGAAATCAAACAACAGAAAAGGCCAATACCCTCATGTTAGAAAAAACGTCTACTCAAACAGAGGCTAAGCTGCTGGTACCTTAACTTTGTAGTGTCTAGTCAATGCTCTGACTGAAATACAATGGGTGTACTCCAAACAAAGTACAGCTCGAGTGTCTGAGTGTGAACTCTACAAGCAGTCTTTCCAGATTTTAGAAAAGAAGTGAAGTCCCCAGCAGAGCTAGGTGAATTATCCTTGGAAATGTTCCAAGGTTGGAGGACCAGACTGCTCTGCCCTGAAGTCCCAGAGAGCAGAAAGCAGCTCCAAAATGGGAGATACAATACGGAAAGGTGCCTACATAACTTGTATGTTGGATTTGCTCAGTAGCTTGGTACTGTCAGAAAGGAGACAACGCAATAATCAGAGCATTGCCTGCAGCCCTCCACAGTGCTGGGATCTGTCAGTGATCTGCCAAATAGCAATGGTTTGTAATACATGAAAGGAGTGCGCTGTGGCATGTCGGTCAGCTGCAGCTGGTCTCCCTATGCTGCTCTGATGCCGACCAGATCACATGATGTCTCTGCAAAAAAAGATTTGAGTGGGGTTTGACCGTCTAAGAATGTTTTCCTGTGTTGCCTTAAGGTAGTGGAAATAGGCTTTCTGAAGATAATTTTAAGCTCCCCCAGAAATGCAGTCAGCCCAACACACAAGAAAGTCACCAATTTCTGAAAAAGTAACAGAAATTGTTAGGGTATGCATATCTTAATGTAAGTAGCAGGCATTAACAAAATTATTTAAGTTACACACAGACAAAAAAAGTAAAGGAAGAATGAAAATCTGTCATAAAATCTTGTTTGCACTTTTTTTTTAACTTAAAGATATTATTTATCACATACAGAGAATTCAAAAAATTGCATTTCAGTTGATCTTTTCCTCCATTTTGCAATATCAAGAAGTTGATTTTTATCTTGACAGAGGTTTTTGGAAATAGTCCTGTTTTGAATCCTGAGTATGTATTTGGAGAGAACCTGGCTTGTAAATAAATCATTTCTGATAGCAGATCATGATCATTTTTTCCAGATGTCTTTGAAATACCCTATTTCTAATAGCATTGCAAGCTATTTAGAGACTACAGTTCCAGGAATATTGGTAGCTTCAAGTGGTGCATCTCAGAATAGAAATTCGAAGTGTGCCGAGCTAACAGTCATTGACATGCCCTGAAAGGAGCATTTGATGAGCCAGATCTTGAGAGCTGGGGAAGTATTTCTACATCTCATTCATTGCTGCAGATGTTCAATTACTCTCAAGGAAAAAAAGTCCACTTATTTTGTGATGGCTGAACTTTCACTCTTTGCTGGGGAAAAAAAAAATGCTTTTATGGGGTAACAGTTGTCAAATAGATATTTTTAAAATTAACAATTATTTTTGTTAACAAAAATATTGTCTTACTTTTCTTCTTCCCTCCTGCATTTTCATTATTTCTGCCTTTTATGATCACATTTTGACTTATGAAACTTTTTTTTTGCAGGAGCTGTTGGAAATTGTCTTCTCCCATGGCTGACTTTTCTTCTTCCCTCCTGCATTTTCAATATTTCTGCCTTTTATGATCACATTATGACTTATGAAACTTTTTTTTTTGCAGGAGCTGTTGGAAACTGTCTTCTCCCATGGCTATATCAATTGGATAGTAGAGAAACTCTCCACATCTATGGTGACTTAGAGCCATCTGCTTTACGTTATGACTAACATTCTTCCTCTTCAGTAGGCAGATGTGATTCCATTTCAGATCCTGGAAGTGATTCCATTTGTTTTTTAATATCACCCTGTACAGAAGATCTTTTGCTTTTTCAGACTCTTTCTCTTTTCTCTGGAGTAAATTTGAATCCCCTAAAAATGCTGCTTTTGAACAAACCGTAAATTAATCTATTTGATACCTGATAAAATGCAGCAGACTGTCAATCTAAACTTAACTTTGCTAACTTATACTGCTTTAAATGGACTTACCCATTTCACTGAGATTTTATCTGTCTGGTAAGTTACTGGTACAAAAAGCATTAACTCTTATGAGAAAGTTTAGTTCTCTTTATGAGAAAGATTATTCATGGTTTGAAAAACATTTATATAAGAATAACCAGGACATTCTTGGCATACTATATGCCCTGGTAACTTCAGAAAGCATTTTAGAAAAAGGGTGCTCAAAACCAGGAAGCATTTTGGCAGGTGAATTGTACTAGATGGCAAGCAGGAACAGCTTGAGGAAAAGACATGGCATATTGTGGCTCTTCTACCTTCTGACAAGCTGTGTTCATAACCTCCAAGAACAGATATTCGTAGTGTTACAGTAAGTTTGGGGTCACTTTTCCATAGCATCTTATTTTATGGTATTATTCTAATATCTAACAGTTTATTGATAATATTGATAAGGTAATTATTAATCAGTACTTATCAAATAATAATTATCAATGTTTAATGTTGGTTATACTTAATAATATTATCACTCTAATTTGATTTGGAAAGGTGAATTTAGAGGCCGATAGACAAAAAGAATGAGCAAATCCTGCAGCTGGAGAACACTCCAGTCTGAGCTTGCATTTAATATGGTCATGTACCCCCTGGAGCAAATGGCCCAAATATGTCTGTACCCACTGATGGAGGCAAGTGGCATGTGCTTGGCTTGGCAGTTGGGGTCTTCAAGGATGGTTTTGCAGAGCAGTGGTGGTAAAGCAAGGCTGACTATGGTAAAGCAAATGCCACACAAGACTAACAATAAGCCAATGTGGAAAGGACCCTATCCTTCAGCAGGTCCTTCATGTCTTGCCATAGCATAGTTTTCTTTAGAAAAGCTTTTTCTTTTCTACCAAGAAAAAGAATAAATAGGACAGGAGTTAATATTTTCATTTATTTGATGCATATAGAGTTGTAGACATTGGAAATATATGTATGTTTTAATGTGTTATTTGGATAGTAATGAGTGGCCATTTTATCAAAGACCTGACAATTGTAGTTTCTGTGGGGCTAGTTTCTGTCACTAGCTTTGGGCTTGACGCGATGCTAATTTAACTATCATTAAGTGCTTTTTAATAGAATTAACTAGCTAAATAAAGAGAGCCCAGATTCTACTCTGCTGCCAAACCCAGGTACTTTCTAGATTCCATCCTATGTTGATCACAAGCTGAACATGATTTACACTGTGAGGGACACAGACTGCAGCAGATCATCGACTTAATGACTGCTGCCTTTAACAGCACTCCTGTGAGGCTTGCCTTTGGCGGACCAGGCATTACTATGAAGTGTGTCTGTTGGGTCAGACCTTCAAAAAGAGCATTTTTAAACTGTGTGGTTTTCAATGGGAAAATAAGTGCAGCATTAGAGCACTGAGTGTTTGACTTCTGAAAGACAACAACGGTGTCCCTGGCTCAATATTGTTTCTGTTGCACACACTCACCTGAAAGCAAGGAGACAGGGCTCCTGCAGACTATTGCAGCATATTCTGTGGACCCTCCACAAATTATTGATGAAACCGCTAATCTTCCATGCATGCATGAGCAACACATCTTCCTCTTTGGAGCTCAGGTGAGATCTGTTCATAACAGAGCTTTTGCTAAAAATACAGCATGCAGGCACAAAATATGGTTTTCAAAGGCTCTTAAGCCAAGTAAATAAAAAACATTTATCACTGAAACAAACACGTTTCTTTGCTAAATTTTACATTTCAGTTCATAGCTGTTTCAGAGTTAGAACTAGCAAAAAAAATAATTTTCCCTTTTATATTATGCATGTGTTTTTCCCCCTGTTCTCCCATGAAAACAATTACTTATTTTTTTCCTTTAGCTTTGAGTTAACATCATAATTGGGCAATGTAAAATATCAGGCCAAGAAATAGTGTTCAGACTCTCCTAGGAAGCTGGAAACCAAAAGTAAAAAGGAAATATCTTGACAACTGTTGTTATGGCTGCTGACATCCTATATGCTGTGACTACTGGAGAAGTTTAAAAGTTAAAAAAAAATCATCATCAACAACAACAACAGAAAGCCAGATATTACTAATATTACTTCAAATAGGAGAGTTCTAGGGAGGAGGAGAAAGAGGTCCACTAAATATCTACTTGAAGTAACTATATGATGCAGGGCAGTAGAGTGGCAGATCAACCCCTACTGAGGTGCTTTTCCACAGGCCATGCATATGTGCAAGTAGCAGAAGCCTTTGTATCAGAGCATGGAGAGAAATGTAAGATTACGAGCTGTAGCTCTGTGGATTTCTTCCCCATCAAGTCAGGGTAAATCACAAATCACATGGTGACGTGCTGAGAAACAGCACAATATGCGATCTTAACCTAGGACAAGGCAGTCCCTCACTGCCTCTACGCTGGGTTTTAGGAGGAAACTGCACATAGGCTCAATTTCTCTATTCAGTGTGTTTGTTGTCAGAAAAAAAAAACAAAACAAAACCCAAAAAAACAGCACTTTCCAACTTGAACTTTATGCTTTCGGTTTCT
>NW_010583039.1:248488-277365 GCF_000705375.1 Tinamus guttatus | reverse complement strand
GAGAGGGGTTCTTCACCAACGGGCTGACCCTTGGTGCGAAGAAGTGCTCCGTGATCAGAGATAGCCTGTACGTTGATGGCGACTGCACGATGGACATCAGGACAAAGAGCCAAGGTGGTGAGCCGACGTACAACGTGGCCGTAGGGAGAGCTGGCCGAGGTGAGCACCGCTTCCCACCGCTCCCGTTCACCCAGCTAGGAGTGTGACCCTGATCCTAGGCTCAGGCTGCAGGGGAGCCCAAAATCTCGTGTTTAACAGTGAGGTTCAGGATGTGACACCGCACGGGCGGACGGCTGCCGCCTGGCTCATCACCTAGGTCTCTGCCCAGGAATTCCCCTTGTCCTGGTTGCCCACACGTGGTCGCAGCTGCGCACCAGCCTGTGGAGCGGCTGAACGTGTCCCTGAGAGGCAGCAGGAGGCTGTGGCTCCAGGTCAGCTTGCCAGGAGCATTGTAACCGTTCAGCTAAGGCTTACATTGGAGCATCGTAGGGCTGTATTAGTGATTTCTACTGAAATCAGCTTTTCCATTGCCAACTCAGTAGAAAATTTATTCTGCAGATATGTCAGTTTCTTGTATGAGCTACGTCTACATGTCTTTTACCAAGTTCCACACTAACTCTTCTTGCACTTGCCATGAAGTCTGTCTTGAGGCAAAAAAAGCTAGTCCAATTTGGAATCATTGGGATACTTGATTTTTGCTAGATTGACTGCTCCTTGTGCTGCTCATTTAATTCCATGTAAAACATGGGAGTGCACTGGAATCAAATACAAAAATCTTGCCTCAAAATACTGGATACAATTAGTATGGTTTGTATTCAAACCTAGGAATTTTTGGAGGGCTGTGCAGTAAATTGGTGAGCAGTGGACTTTTGCCTGCAACGTACAAAAAGCTAGCACAAAACTTGTCTGTAAGCGATGCTGGTGAGAGCTGCTGTCTTAGACTTCGTGTGAGCAAACTGCTGTGGAGATGCTCAGTCCCCTTTAGGAAGGCTGACTGCAGTATTTCCAATTACAGTGTTCCAACTTAGAACAAAACTATTGTGCTCTGAAAGCGCAGTCCCTAACGTGGCCACGTGCTTGCTGGTGACATCTGGTGGCAGCCTGCGGGCGGTGTCACACTGGGGGAGCTTCCCTGGCACCTTCTGCTTTGCAGCACAATTCCACACTTCATCCCCCGAACGGTGGAACTAGAGGGTCAGCATTAAAAGTGTCGCTGACCTTTATCTCATGCAAAAAGTTAGGTATGTTTTACAGCTGTATTGTTGCACAGGTGCCAGCTTAAGCCTGACCCAGTATTTTTTTAATACTACCAAGCCTGGTTCTTGTACCAGCAGTGACCACTACAGATAAGGACATTCTCTTGTCTGCTTTTCAGAATCACTTTTCTTCCATACATGCTACCAGTTTTGTTCTTGTTAACATATTTTTTTTCCATGTATTTAAGATGCAGCCGGGGTTTTCTGGCTGGTTGATGGTGGATAAGCATCATCATGTTCTCCTGAGATAGTCGGTAGCCCTTCAGGATGACTTCATTTTTAGCAGTGGACTTTTATGCCTCACAGTTATGTAATATCCTGGAGGATAAATCATGCCTTCCCCCAACCCTGTCTATGTCTGTATTTTTACAACATTCCCGTTAAACTAGTTTAATACCCAAATACTAAAACTTGAATTTGAGTGTGTTTATTGCACTGTCTAAAACTTGCATTATTTCCTTGTCTAACACACTCTTTTTAAAACTTTTTTTTTCTTTTCTCTTTCAGTCTTGGTCTTTGTAATGGGCAAAGAAGGGGTCCATGGAGGCGGATTGAATAAGAAGGCATACTCAATGGCAAAATACTTGAGAGACTCTGGGTTCTAGTTGCTAGGCAGACTGTTAAGTATTAGGGAAATATTGCTATTAAACTTTCCTGGCGGTGAGCTTTAAACCTTACATTCTGGAAACTTTATTAGCAATGCAGGGTGATGGGGTATGAACCTGTGTCTCCTTTGTATCCCTTTGTCGGTGGGGAAAGGTGTTATTTTTTTCTTTAATTCTGTTCATTTTTGTTTTGTTTCCTTGTGTACTCCAGCATTGGTTATAGTCATGGGAAAGGAAGGTGTCCATGGCGGGACACTCAACAAGAAAGCGTATGAACTGGCTTTATACCTGAGGAGGTCTGACGTCTGAGCAGCCTCTCCCCATCCACCTAGCAACTGTCTTCACCACCACCCAGTTGTGTTCAGTGCTACCAGACCGTAGATGGTAGTTTGTGTTTTTTATTTACCCATTTTCTAATGTCATAATTCCCATTACCTTTGTTCATTTGTATGTTAACGACTGTATGTAACCACATCCCACATCTGGCACCATTACTGCACCATGAAGATGATATGCATGAACCTTGAAAAACTCCTGGGAGGGGGATATGCTTTGCTTTGTCTCAGCAATTAGTGCGATACTGACAACTAAAACAACTTAAACACTAAACAAGGTGCCGATTGTACAATCTAATTTGATCAATGCCTCTTCAGCACTTTGAGCAATTACACAGCTCACTTAGTCTTCCTTTCATAGAGCATGGTCGGGAGGAAAAAAAGTGCATGCATATCTTTACTTTTCTCCCTCTCCCCTTTTTGATTCACATTTTGTTTGCTTAACCTATTTTTATAGTGCCTGGTTTGCTTAACCAATTTGCCACTGAAAAGCTATTAACGTTACATTAGTTTTGTTGTTGCACTTCACTGTAGGCTCGAGTCTTTTATTCTTTCCTCACGGTGTCTGGTGCGTGTCCTGCTTCCTCGTGCAGTCCCGGAGCTGCCGCAGGGCGCGGACGCGCTGCCCCCGTGCCCCTCGCCAGGGACGCCCCCTCCATCGGCGCAATAGCTCAGGCACTCTTTTTTTTTTTTTTTTTCCCCTGCCAGCTCCTGTTCTGTAGTTGAATTGTAAAAGGCTGCCATTATGGACATTAGATATCCCAACATAACCATCTGGAGTGTGTCAGGTTTCAGTTTTTCATAGGACCAATTTTAATTTGCAGCTTGAGGATTTTTTTTTTTTCCAATATGAAACTGCAATGTCCTTGTGGAAAACTGCCACCTTTAGCTGTTCAGGGAGCACTGACTGACCCCAGTCTTTCTGCCAGTACACTTGCTGGTAAAGAGTCTTGCTGCTCTGAAGCCACTATTTGGATGAAGGGTGGTAGTTTGTAACCTAAACTGTCAAGATGATGCCATTTCAAATTGAGTATCTTCATTGGGCCTGTCACACCCTTGCTGCAGAAATCATGAAGTGAACTGCCTTGTGCACTAGTCGTCTGAAATGTGCGTAACCAAACTCAGTTCAGGCACGGTACTAACTTGTATGTCCATTTGAAGAGAACTGCAGAATTCTGTATACAAAAAATAAATGGGAGATGGTATTGGTTGGAATAACTGACTTGGCTGTCTTGTGATGAATTTTTTAATATGTATTCTGTGCCATACTATTGTTTAAAAAAAAAAAAAAGAACTGTTGCTATTGTGAGATGGATTTTAACTGACTACAAGGGTTTCTTTCGAATGGCACTACTTTAGGGACACTCTAGTATTTGCTTCTGTTGTTGGGCCTTGTGGATAATGTACAGATTTAAACAAATTCTTGTTGCTGATTTGTCCATTTCTTTCCCTGCACTTTGTTACATCTGGGATACAGTCTAACTCATCTGATTTAATATGCATTTCAAAAAATGCCATAACTATTAAAAACACCTTGTTTACAGACAGATGAAATAAATTTATTCCAACCAAACGAAATCAGACTATTGGTTATTTTTCTTTTTTCCACAGACATCCACTGAGACCCTTCTTCACTGCATGGCAGACTTCCGTATTACTAGGTCTAAGCGCAGTTGTAAGTTTTGCAGCACAGTACGAGTGTGATAATACCCCTTTAGTTAAAGGGCAAAAGGCCAAGTCTGTAACAGCCCAGCCAGGCTCCAGTAGATGCTGGAAACTGGGAGACCAGCTCTGGTTTACGAGACTACAAGGGGACTCCCGCTGTGGCTAGCGGGATCAGCCCTGCTCTGTGGACACGCTGCTCGCTCTCTGTACTTCCCAAAGCAGGAGCTAGAAGGGATTTCTGTCCTGCTAACTACACCTTGGATAAGAACAGCGAGGGAAGAGACTTCAGCTCTCAGTGACTGTACAAAGTTGTAGAGGGCTTTTGGGAACCTTCCTGGCCCCGCACTCTGAAAGCACAAGCTAGGGGAATGGCTACAATGTGCCATGTGGACACAGGTGAGATGTGATAGGAAGCAAGAGAAGCTCCGGGGATGGGACAGGAAAGAAAAGCCCAGAGCACAGTGGTGAATCCTCATCTAAAGCCACATTTCTCTTCACAGTCCTGACAATGTCAGGCTCGTGCTGCTTAGATGCTATTGGTAAAATTACTGTTTTCCCCTCATCAATTTATCTTCAAGTGTTGCAACCCCTCCTTTGATTGTCACTAGAGCACACGTTCAGCTAAAGCTGTTAACGGTAGTACGTGAGTTCAGTTACCTGGTATCTGAAGTGCATCTTCCACCTTTTGATTTTTATTTTAGTGCTGAAATTAAAATAGCTAGAACAAGCCCATAGCCCTCAAGGGGGTTTACTTTTAATAGTGTTTGGTACAGAAGACACATCTCTTGCCTCTCCCATAAAATCACAGAATCCCAGAAAGGTTGAGGGTGGAAGGGACCTCTAGGGATCATCCAGTCCAACCCCCTGCTGCAGCAGGGACACCCAGAGCAGGGGCACAGGGTCCATCCGGGCGGGTTTGGAGATCTCCAGAGCAGGAGCCTCCACAGCCTCTCTGGGCAGCCTGTGCCAGGGCTCTGGCACCCTCACACCAAAGAGGTTCTTCCTCAGGTGGACATGGAACCTCCTGTGTTTGAGCTTGTACCTATTACTCCTTGTCCTGTCACTGGCCACCACCGAGAAGAGTTTGGCCCCGTCCTCCCTACATTCACCCCTCAGGTACTTGTACCTGTTGATCAGATCCCCTCTCAGTCTTCTCCAGGCTAAACAGGTCCAGCTCACCTAGTCTTTCCTCCTATGATTCATGATATTAGTACGTGAATCGCTGATTTGCTCTGTACCTAAACTTCACCTAACAGCACTTGAAAATTGTGTTATTTGGGACTGCTGGCTTTGGTTTAGCTTTGGGGAGTTTTTTTTAAGGCCAAGGGTAGTAATCACTGTCATTAACATGGCACTGAGTACTACTCATCCCTTTTCTTAGGCAAAACCAGTCTTAAATGAGTATCTGCTCTATTAGGCATGTGTCTCTAAGGCATTGTTCGCGTAACTAAAAAATGGATCTAGGAACTAAGAAGTAGATGCTCCAAGATGCATTTGTTGAATTTACAAAGCAAAATGTTGTCTGTCACTAGAATCTACCTAGAATACCTTTCTTCAATAACATAAGCTATTAGCAAATTTCATTCCTGATGTTTAACTCCCATTTCTCAGATTAAAACACAATTTAAATACAAAAGCTTATTCTCCAGTGTTAAAGCTTATTCTCCAAATTGTGACCTCATTCGGACATTTTGTTTGCATTTTGTCTCGCAAGTTTAAAAAAGAAATAGTGAAAATAGTCTTAACACTTTAAATAAAGTTCCAGGTGAATAACTGATTTTATCTGCTGAGATTATATATGTATATACGCTCAGCATATATATAAACTGTTTTCCTTCCCTTTTGCTTAGTATAATTAACACTTTAGATTCTAGCCCATTAGTTAATGTTACATAATTTAGCAGTTCCAAAAAGTCCCAAGGTAACAAAGCTTATTGGCCTCCTCCACCTTCCCAGATTTACCATTCAGGATTTAGTAAAAGGATTCATAAATTGGAACAGTACAGAAACCTGATTTGCACAGTTTCTCATGGTTTTCATGCTTGTAATTTGCTCTTTGCTGTCTTGCTAGCGCATGGAAAACTTGTGTCCAAACTGCTCATACCTTTCAGCTCTGCAGAGTCTCACACGACACACAAACTTCCTGCTGTTACAGTAGTTTCTGTGATTCAGTCTGTAAAGCTGAGCTTTCCATTCTACAAAACGTGCTCTGGGCACTCATTTGCTTTATGCTTGTTGCATCTTCTCTTATACCAGCGTTTCCCAAACACCAGGAAGCTCCCCCAATCCCAACACATACCTTTTTTTGTTGAAATATGTTCTTATTCAAGGTTTGGATAAGAGAACACATCACAGCTAGTGTAAGAGTAGAAAAATGTGCAAATGGTAGCCGAGAGCAAAGCCCTCAAAGGTGTGTGTGTGGGGAGGGGTTAAGCATAGTTCTAGCCTATTCAAATTCAGAAATAGATACTGAATATTGACCAAATTGCTTCACTTTCCAAAGGCATACTTTCCCTTCCTTTACCCCTCATGCTGTTTTGGCATCTACTGGAAGACGGTTGGGGCCACATTTATTTCCAGAATCACAGGGCTTTTTAAGTTTTTAATGCTGATTTCCAGGCCATTCACATCAGCCACTGCCCTTTCTGCAGTTAAATGCCACTGTGCTACTTTTTTGCACCATTACCATCCACAGACAGATTTTAACTGTACCGGTCCATATTACTTATCCTTTCAAATACTTTTGCTTTTAAAATGATTTTGTGTTATTTAGAATTCAGTTACAGAGTAGAACTGCAGAAGAAAGTGCATTTCAGGCATTACCCAATTTTCACATGCAGTCACGCTGTTTACATGTAGCTCTCCATTAGCACCATCTGCTCAGCCCTGGCCCTGGAGCTCGCCCAGCACTGGGCACTGCCCTTCGGTGGGAAGGAGGGCGACTGTTCTGCTCTTTTTCCTCCATACCTTGGGGTTAGATCTCCATTACTGACCTGTCAAAAAAACCAGAAGTAGCAACACCTATCACCTTCCTCCAGACACTTCTTACTGCATTCCTTCCCCCCAACAAACGAGATCTGTCACCGTCACAAGCTGCAGTCCCTGCTCTCCCATGGCTCCCGTACGTTCCCGCAGCCCCACCGCTCTCGCGGTTGGAGCCGTCCCATCCTGCCCGCCACCCCGGCCGCACCGTTCCTCCAGGACCCCCCTGCCCGTTACCCACCAATAATTCTGTTCATCATCATCTGTGTATTTTCTCCTCATGCAATGAAAGGGTTAGGGCAAAAGCTTGCTTGCAAGGAGCTATTCATAGTAGTCAAACAACTATATTTTGTGGTAATTGCCAATGACACCTATGCTATAATCAGAGAGAGATAATATACTTTCACACACAAAATGTGTTAATTTAGACATTAGTTATGGACAGCTATTAGAAGAAAAAAATCAACCAAGTAATCAAGCGTGGCCCTCTGGAGAACAAGGGTGCCATTCCTGGGGACAGCTCGGAGTCTGCAGTAAGACCGACAGACTTCACGTGAAATTTGAGGTGCTCATGGCACTTCAGACGTGGTTCTGCTTCATGTGAACAACGTAAGCAAGTCACAGTCCAACAAGAAAGCCGTATGTATCTTTTCCTGTAGGTTTGGACAGGCCATGCCTTTAGAGACACACTTATCCATCAAGTCTTAATGAAATGCACAAGTTCAACAGAAATAAAAGATTCTTAATCATCTAGAGTATTTATAATATAAAATGTTATTCATTTTCTTCCTCATAAGCAATAGCAATAGACAAATAAGATAGATTACGGAGGTGTCACTACAGTGATTATTACCAAGGCTTGCTGAAATAAATTTATGTCCACACCATTCGAAAATGTATAAAATGGGACAAAAACGAAAACACACACTAGATTTTGCATGGAAACAGAGGCTCACTTGCTGTGTGCTTTTCCTGTATGTGATGGGGAGTAGGACAGAAATGAGTTTAACTTTGTCATGGCAGCAAACACTATAGTGAGGGCTACATACATCAGGCTGCAAAGTTCACTGCAGCTCAGGCACCCCAAACGTGCAGAGGGCATCGGCTACTGCGCGAATAACCACTCACAACACACAGTAAACGTGAACAGCAGGAACCCACGGCCTGAACTGTCTGTCTGCAAATAAACAACCTTCAGCTTAGTCATTTTTCAAGAGATCAGTTTTCATACTTGGACTTAACTAAATATATTCAAGTTTGGGTGGAAGTAACACTCATTTTAAAACTGTGGAATGGAATTTTATGTGGTGAAAACACAATCCCTTGTTTGGCCCTAATCCCACAGCTTGTTGGTGGCAGTGGTTTGAACACAGATCATTCTTTAGTAGTTAGCCTTTTGCCATGACTATTTCTGAAAAGTCTAATTTTTCTTAGCCAGTCCAGGAGAGATGAATTCCCTCCCCAGGGGAGGGACAGGTTGTAAGCAAGGAGGGTGGAGATGCACTTTGCGTTAGCTCAGAAATAACAACTGAAAAAGCCTCACCTGTAACGCGCTCGGCCGGGATTTGGCGGCTCCTGACTTCAAAGTCTGCAGCTGCAAAGGCCTTGGCACAGCGGGCAGGAGACACCAGGGCACCCCCGTCTTCTCTGCCTTTCCCCCATTAAAGCACAGGCAAAGACCTCGAGCGACTGAAACTCCTACTCTGAATTCACGAGTTAATTACACAAAGGTTTTTTTTTTTCCTTTTTTAAGTAACTTAGTTCTACTGCATATATGGTTGCTCAGTGTAGTACTCTGTGTGGGTGAATTAACCTTACTTAGAGATCTCAACAGTTAGGTGTTCCGAATCTTTGAACATTTTTAAACTTACATCGATCGTACCCTCTTCTATATTTATTACTGTGTAAGTAATGCAAAAGTTAAATAAATTCCGTTTGATACTTAAAGTGGAAAACATGTTTATTAACATTCTTTCAAGCTTTCCTTATTCAAGGCCATATAAAAAACTCTGCATTTTGATTATACATATGTGTTGTTACTTTCTACATAGTTACAGAAGTATTCTATATAATTTACTCTTTTCATGATACACTGTTAAGTATTGAGTTCTGTTAAATAGTTGTTAAGCACTTGTTTTCAAATCAGGTATTTTTGAAAATAACTTTTTTTATATATACATAGTTTAGCAGACTATTGCAGCACAAAATGCTCTTTAAGAGGTATATGACTTGAGGACCAATTGAATACTTACCTAAAATTCTTTTTCTTTTTTTTTTTCCTCTTCCCTCTTTTCTCCCCCCCTAAGAGGAACTTTGCTTTTTTTTTGTTTTTTTCTTCCCCCCTCTCTCTCTGTTTTGGTCACCCCACATTTCCAACATGATCACAGGAAACTAAACTACATGGAAGTAGCAAGTAGGGTCAATTAATGTGTTAATGAGAAATCTTACTTTGTGAATCACTTACAACTCAACACAAATTACAAATTTCCTTATCATAGGAACTGCTCAAAACGAACTGCTTAAACTCAGCTGCTGTTGCAATTGCCAAAAGATTATTTGAAATAAAAGTGTCAGTTCTGCTTTGTTTTAATACACCAGAATATGGAACACAGATCTGTTCTATATTTTTTTCAGAAGTGATGGCAGTTTTCAGGAAAACCCTATACAAACATGCATCATACATTTTTAGTTGGGCTTACGGAGTAACACCATACACATACTAAATATTGCTATCGGTATGACATATGACCCAGCTGTACCTACAAAATGTAATTGGAGAGGTGGGAGGGAACCTATTTCCAGCTAAATCCCGTTTCAACAAGATACTGACATTTAAAGTAGAGTCTGTGTGACATTTCTGTTGATGTAAACTATTAACATTATTCATTAGTACAGTGAAATCCAGTTAAACTCTTCAAGACGACAGAATGTGTAACTGAATATCAGAATCAAAAACAAATCTATCTGTAGTATGATTAAACCATAGTACTATTACATGAACTGCTCCTACTGAAGTAACCAAATGGATTATAAAGTAAAATATATTCCCTATGTAAATGTTTGTAAAACACAGCCATAAGAACTCTTTTGTTCAAACATTTTTCATCATTAGTAGTCTCAAACAGTGTTTGCCACTCTGTACTCCCTGTCATCACTGGGCTGCAGTTGAACCACTACACTTTCTTCATTTACTCCATTTTCTGCATCACTACTATCAATATTGTCATTGTCATCTTCCTCGTACTCCGAGGACTCGGTCATGTTTTGATGGGAATGAGATTCTGACAGAGCCCCAAATGACTGAGTACTGGCTGAGGCGAGTGGCCTAAGCAAGGGAGTATTTTCAGATACTTCGTTCTCTTCTTGACTACTGTCTGTCTCAGAATCTGAGTCCCCCTGGGAAGGGACCACT
Source organism: Tinamus guttatus (assembly GCF_000705375.1). The sequence goes on along the minus strand of NW_010583039.1, from coordinate 267,110 downwards.
TTCTGCTTACATACAGGACACGTTTTTTTGGTTTTTGTCAGCCATGGGTCCACACACTTGCAGTGATATGCTGTTAGAAACAAAATACAAGTGCATCGTTATCTAAATACAAAGGACAAATAAATCCACTAGATTGTATTTATGTTAAAATAATGATTACAAAATTCTTATACAGAGAATTTTAGTTGCAAGCTTGTTGGCATGAAGGCAAGGTCTATCCTTCCGTGCAAAGCACCTAATCAGGTCCAAAATCCTTATCTATGATAAGCACTATTACAAATAACACAATAAATGATTATTCAGTGAGTCTGAGCTGCCCAACATCATTATTCTCATAATGCCTCTACCTCATTCATCCAAGGAGGCTGTATCAAAACACCTTGTTATTAAATAAACATTAACATTGCAAGTTTTAATTTGGGTTTACAATCAGCACAGCAACTGTACTGGCCTTGTTCAAATTCAGCAAAACTTTGCTTGAGTGTCATATTTATTATATTAAAAACTTGGCTCTACATGTTAAGTGAGACCCCTAACTGCAGGGAGCTGGGTTTAACCACAACTTCCACTTTCAAACATAAGTAGCTTGACATGGGTACACACGTTTCATACATGTTTTTGTGCATGTAATTTTATGCACACAGCAATTCATGTGATGCTCTGCATTTTGTCAGGAACCTCTGGCATCAGTGCTGAGGTTTAGCTAACTTTGTGGTCCCTGGGCATGACGGATGGTTCTGTGCTTTCCCTTTTAAGAAGTCTCTGTTTGTGAGCCTCTTGGGAAGATGGTTTCTCTGAATGAAGTCTCATCTGCTCTGCTTAATGCATTTGTGGGACTGTGGCAGCGGGCGCCTCTTGCGCGTCTCGGTGAGGTGGGACTTGGTTTTGCAATGGGGAAAAAGAGCAGGAATTCACACAAAGAATCTGGTTAAAACTCCACCCAGCCAGCATGGCTGCAACATGATTAATGGACTGAGGTGAAGAGAAGGTCTAAAGCCAGAAATAATATATCCTCTCTTGATAATTGTGTATATATCTTTGCCCAAAAATGTGTTAGTTTAGAGATGCTCTTGGGCTTAGGCCTCTTCCTGCATTTCTGGATACAATCTCTTAGTATTTACACACAGTTGTGGCAGTCCTTTCTGCTGAGTGCATACCTGTGTGGCTGCTAGATGCAGTTTTTGCAGTGGGATTTATTTGAGAAAGACTGCTCAACTCGTTACAGTAAAAATGCTCCACTAATTTTTGCACTGGCAGCACTGACTTCAAGTACACAAGTCTATACAGATTATCTTCACACTACTGGACAGGCTGCTACATCCATCCACATCTCCATGTCACGAGTAATCAAAGAATTACATTTAATAAAATCAAGACTTTCATAGATGGACATCCAAAGTAAAGGTAAAGTAGTAGTGTAATCTTTTTTTTTTTCTTTGAAAAAAGAAAAAAGTTTCTTCCCCCAATTTGTATACACCCTCAGGCAAAAATAATTTTTAGAAATCGGTAAATCAACATATTCACTATGATTTTTAGACAGTGTTTTAGATAGCTGTTTTAATGCAAATGCCAAACCTAAAATACAGCTGCTTACCATGAGAACACGGAAGGATCCTGAGCTTGTCTCCATCCTCATACTCATCCAGACAAATGGCACATACGTCATATTCATCTCCTGCAGTGCAAAGCAGAATCAGTTTTGCATCAAAAGATTTACAGCAGACCTTTCCAAGCACAAACAAGTTGTTTTGGAAACAACTGCAAAAATAAATTATCTTGATTAAATAAACTGCATTTGGGAAATCTTTAGTAAGCAAAATTCTCTCCTAAACTGCTTGGCATATATTCAGACAAAAATATTTTTAGAAATACAGAATTACCCATCTACACATATCACAATAGCTGTGTACTTAAGAACAATGAAAAATGCAAAATAAAGCTGCCAGCACTTCAGCAGATCTTATGATTTGCTTTGTCAAGCCTACATTGTAACTGTGCAGCCAGGCAGATGGACAAGTAATGAACAGTAATTAGATCAGTGACAATCCCATCTGCAGGAAAAAGACAATTTAGAAACACCTACTAAACAACAGAACTGTACTTACTCTGGGGCAGATTTTAAAGAGGCATTTTAGAGATCTACATCCCATTATGTCTCAGTCATATCTATGTACACACATACACACGAAAATTCAACCCCCAGCTCTCCTAAAAATACATAGGATCACAGAATATTATGGCTGGAAAAGATCTTCCAGAGCCCACCCGTAAAACCAAACAGCTTTGTGTTAAATTGTACATACTCCCATAGCCTATTAGTTGCCACACATATTGTGCTGTTTTCCATGTACATGTGAAATACAAGCATTTTTGAAGCTTATTTCCTGAAGTTAAGCTCTTATTTTATTTAAGCAAATGGACTAATTTCTAGAGATCTTCTGGAAGTAGCAGTGCCCTAACTCTCTTCTCCAGTGTTCATTTTTTTCAGTGTTTCAGGTATACCAATCAATCCTACAAAGTAATCTTTATTTTACCATCATGTGCTTATCAGCCTATTTAATTCTAGAAAAGTGCTCAGGCCACTGTTTGCCCTTAACAACCCTTTTATAGTCATATGCAGCCATTTATTCAAGAGTGATTCATGATATAAAGCAATGTAAAAAAAAAATAAAAAAAAAAGGAGAACTCTAGCTATAGTTGGTCAAAAACAAAGCTTGGTTGAGTATAAAGACAGACACAGATGTTTTAAGCAGTAAGACTGCACTACAGACAAAAAGAAAATCCAGCCTTCCCTAAAACAGTATTACAGTCCTCAGGAGTTGCTTTCTGCTATCCTTCCAAAGTACTAAATACTTTGTATTTAAATTGCTCTGCCCTCCTAAAAGCATTGTGATAAAATGCAAGGACCATTCCTCTGGAAAGTGCGTAAAATATATCCACAGAACAGTTTTACTTTTATAGTCTATACAGAATCAGGGAATTTACAGGCCACAAACACCTACGCATTTGCAAACAGATGACCGGTAGAGTGCATCACACAGTGACTGACTACTGTGGTCCCTGACAACAGAACAAGAAAGTTTTTTGAAATTTCTGTATTGATTTTCATAGAATCACAGAATGCTTAAGGTTGGAAGGGACCTCTCGAGGTCATCTAGTCCAACCCCTGCACATGCAGGGTCACCTAGAGCATGTGGCACAGGACTGTGTCCAACGGGTTTGAAGATCTCCAGAGAAGGAGACTCCACAGCCTCTCTGGGCAGCCTGTTCCAGGGCTCTGGCACCCTCACTGGGAAGAAATTTTTCCTTAAGTTCCTGTGGAACTTTTGGTGTTTCAGTTTCCGGCCGTTTCCTCTAGTTCTGTCGGTGGCCACCACTGCAAAGAGGCCGCCCCATCCTCCTCACGGCCTCCCTTGAGGTACTTCTAGACACTGCTCAGGTCCCCTCTCCCCTTCTCTTCTCCAGGCTGAACAGACCCAGCTCCCTCAGCCTCTCCTCATGGAGCAGATGTTCCAGGCCCCTCATCATCCTTGTAGCCCTGCACTGTATTTTGTAGTATACTATAGAATATTTGAATTCTCATCACTCATAAGTATAAGGAACCTACTAGAAATGTTAGAACTTTTTATTTCAGTGAGTAGGGTTAAAACATTTTTTCATACTTTCACTTCAGATTCCACTAGCCATGTCAAGTATACTCAAAGTTGTCTTGAAAGTTACAAAACCCCTTCACTTAGACTTTTTAGTGTTAGAAACAACAGGGTGTAATTTTTTAGACAAATAAAATTTCACTTGCCTTTCTTAAATTTATGTACAGGAATTTTCTTAAGCTGATCTTTCCTAAGTCGATTCCTTCTTGCCCTATGTCTGTCTTGCACAAACTTTGTGATCTGGAAAAAGGCATAAATAAGACAACAATAAATTAAAATGGTAAAAGAACATCAGAAGTTTTTGCTTATGAGTAGCCACTTAATTTAGTTAGAAAGGAATCCTGGCTCAAACTGAGTCATCTGCTTCCTGTCTGGGCTCAAGGATGAAGCCAAACAAACCCAAAGCAGTAACATTCTTGATGACTATGGCACTTGAAAACAAACAAACAAAACATACAAAGCTTTCCTGAAAATGAAAGAAAATAATGTCCATACTATACAAAACAATCCTCATTGCTCCAATCCCCTACTGAAATCAGGCACAATGGAGGCAATGTTTCAGAGCTAATATTGTTCGTGAAACTTGACTGGCTTCACTTAGAGCAGATTTAGATTAGCAGAGCTCTTCCGCAGGACGGTTGCCACGTTCATCAGAATTGTCTCTGTAGTACCTATGCTGTCATTGACCTGCTAACGATTCTTTCTCCATTTTCCTAATAGTTCTTAATGCGACTTCTAGTCTATTTCAAATTTTAGCACTTATGGTATGACATTGTTCTTCAAAGATGACAACAAATGTATGTGACAAAATGGCCTTAACTGAAACATACACACTAAATCTTTTGAAAAAGCAAAAGCAAAGCAGCTAAAATGTAGGTGTACAACCTCTACCTGCGGACAAAGTAAACAATGGGTGGATATTAATGTTACAAACAGCATTAATATTTCAGTTTGGGATATCTAAAGGACATTGCTATATTTCAAAACGTATCATGTGATACAGAGTAAGTGGGAACCTACTTATCAGTGATATGGATAAACATTATTTGGCAGAAATGGTAATTAGTTCTTGACAAAAAATAGAATTTATTCATCCTTCTGAAACATATATGGCTTCTCTTTTTAAACACAGCTGGATCTAAATTGTTAATTCAGGTATTTTTATCCTAGCTAAAAATGAACTGTATGCATGAACTGCAGTTTTTCTGCTGAAATTCAGATACTTAATAACAACCAGAGCCTCATATTCACTTCTTTGTTGAAACCAAGACTTCCTGAAGAGAAACACAGCGGTAATAACAAAAGAACATGCATCAAATCCAACCCAGCATCTCTTCAAGATTAAATTCCTGCCTGTAGCAATTATGTAACTAAGCAAGAGTGCGTTCAAATTCCAAAACACAGCTTTCAATCAACTTTTTCACAAAGAAAAAGTATTTAATCAAGCTCGTTGCTTTTAGCATATGGCTGAACATTCACCTAACAGTCACTTTCCTATCTAGAGTCTCCTTCGAAAAGTATCTCAACACTTCAACATAACTTAACAGCTATTCTGTTTGATCCCTCAGCATGCAATATATATGTATTCATCCTGTATCTAGGGTTAATCAGTACACATCCATAGATGCTGTACTGCAACCTGGAAAATGCTTTCAAACACTTTTCCTCAGCTTTTTAAAAGTTTAACATGACGTGGGTAAATGGATTTAATAATTTCCAACACTACAGAGCCCACTTTCAAACCCCTCAACTATCGATCCCAAATATATACACATAGTACTCTACATCAGGCCTACTTACATGATATTCAGTGTAATATTCTCCAAGTTCCTGGCTGTTTTTTCCTGCATTTTTTCCCCACAACATTATTCTAAGACATGGAAAGGGTCATTTATTTTAGCACTAGGTATGAAGTTAATACTTTGGACAGAGCCCAGGAAGAGAGTCCAAAGCGGCATGCAAAGTGTTTGGAAATAATGTGCAGTTGTGCTATTTTCCCTTTTACAGGCAAGGAGCCTGGTGAGTGCCTGGTGAGAGCACGAGCCCACTGAGCAGCCCGCCGGGAGGGGATCCGTGGCGAGGGCCCTGCTCCGGCAGCTTCCGAGCCTGCAAGAGCCACGGGCACCGCTGCAGCAAGCCTCAGTGCAAGACCTGCACACTGCAACAGGGGCACCAACGGGCATGAAACAGAACGGGGCTGAGGAGGGGGGACCTGCCCGCAGGTAAGAGGGCACAGGGACACGTGGTTCATTAGGGAGGGAAGCGGGAAAAGCCTGTGCAGTGGAAGGGTAGGGGCAAGGACAGCCCTTCATTAGGGGATATATACTGAGGGGGACGCCCTAGGGGTGTCTGACATCCCTTTGACAAAATATGCAGCTGTTTATTGCACTGAGAAAGAAGGGATTTCAGGCAGACACAGTACACAGAATTCCTTGTTCCTTTACTGAATCCCTGCATTTTAACTCCAGGAACCTATACAATTATGATGATTTGTTTGGAAGCAAAAAGTCATTAAAGAGAAGGAACTTACCATAAATATCACTATGAGAATAAGACAAATCCCCACTATTATTAGGAAAGGGATTAAGTAATACTCCAAAGGAAGACTGAACTCTGGGATTAACACAACATGGCCACTGTGGAGAAAAAAAAATATCACTTTCTAAAGAGGTTAGAATTTAAAAAGCAGTGAGATTATAGAATACAATGAAAAAAACATAAAAGTTATGACCACACACATTAAAGAACATAATAAATGATAAATAAAACAACAAATGCTTTTTAGAACACTTGGAGAGCTAAAACTAATAAACTTTCCATGTTCATATACTGCATTATTTTAAAGGTGTTTTAGTGTAACTAAGAGGACAGAGTAACCTCCTGAACCCATACAGTAGTCAATATAGTCCAAAGAAAAATTCTGCTTGCGCTGTTTTGCTTTTAACAGCCCCTAGGGCCCCTCAGGGGTCACACATACTGACTGCTCGCTTCCCTCCAACCCCAGAGTTATGCAAACAGCACTGATGGTCTGAGCAATCATGGAGCAAATCTCAGCTTCTCCTAACACACCTTCACACATCCAGATGGCTCAACATACAACTTTGTTAGTTTACAAGACTCCAGTGCAGAAAGCAGCAAACTGGGAACACAGTGCTGAGTAAGCACTTCAAATTTGACATTTAGCTTTACATGGCATTTCTTCCAAAACGTATCTAGCACATAATATCCTTTAATAATATGGTAATAGGCTCAAATATCTCAGAACCTCGCCAGTGTGGTGTTCAGGTTACAAGTGACAATAAGCAGTAGTCAGTAAGTATTCTTCAAACAAAAATTGAAAACACAAGTTGGACTGATTTCATCTTTCGGGCCCAAAGTGAAGTTTCATGCAGTTGCCCCAGATAAAGCAGTTTAACTGTCAGTGACTGAACTAATTTCACTGTAATACATCAGCCATTCTGTCACAGTGTCCACTTGTTCGTAACTACTTGAAACCACATACTAACAAAGCAGAACAGGAGAAAATGCAAAATTGCAGATTCAGTGAAATCAGCAGCAAATAAGGTTCACTACTTCCCCGGGAATACCTGCAGCCCACCGTTGTTACAAAACCCTCTTTTAAACCTCTAAATACTAAAAAGAAGCAATGTTGTAATGCAATGGACAATGCGGCTGCTTGTGAGGTAACTTACCCCTTTTCATAAGTGAATTCCTCTTTAAGAGCATTCGCTGATGTCTCACCAATAAAGACAGAAGGAATGTCAATCTTCTTTAAAACCTCAACTGAACAGAAGAGAGGGAAAACAAAACCAGCATTACATAGACCGAGTGGGTACGCTTAGGACACAAGACTCAAAACATTAAGCAATCACACCATGAAGAGAGACATCTTTTAACATAAGGACATATATACTGATGTATGAGCATGCTCTGCCTTCACACCACATGAGGAGTGGTATTTTTTTTTTCCTGCCAAATATCTAGAGGGCTTATTGCAAATACAAAACTCAAATTCTTAATGGAACATTTAAAACTGACATAAAAGACCTTTTGACAAAAAAGAATTATCATTGGATTAATTTTAATGAGAGTATCATTATTACTCTGAGACTGGACAAAGTCACACAGCTCCACTGATTCCAGAAGTTCTGGCAAGTCGTATGATTTTATGACCTAGTTCTGGCTTATCAGCCCTACGCCCCTGCCTTTCCCCTTAGACGTAACTGAGCACTCTGAAAACAGTCAAAAAACAGAAAGGAGAGAATGAAAAACCCTCTCCTCTACTTCAGTCCAGTAATAAAGTGGATGAAACTGCCACCCCCTTCCTTGCTAACTACTCAGAGCAATAAGCTCAAAAGATGCAACTCAAATTAAAAAATACTGAGAGATAAATAAAAGCCAACCAATGAAGCAGTCTGAAATGTATGAACTAGAAATGTCTTAGCTGACTGAGTTTACAACCCACATTCCAGAAAACCTTTTCCTCGACTTCATGTTGATTTGCATCTCGGACTTAGTTTACACTCCAAGGTCAGAAGAACCTTAAGGTTAAATCAGTAACAAAGCATTTCTTCCCACCTCTATCCCTCTTGAAAAAAAACACTGTGACAAAGAATGTGTTTTTAATTACTACAAAACAGAAGCAGAAACAGCTTAATGTCACTCTATAATACCCCTATCAGGGTTTGTTGTATTCTACATTTTGAGTTTATAGTGAAACCTGAAAATAAGTTTCATGTGGTTTGGGAATTCATTTAAGCTATGTACATATAGCTTTCTGGGCGACTCAGCAATCACTTAGAAATTAATTTTCAGTAAGATATTTTGCTCAACACTGGCAAATGCTGGGAAAGAGCTTTTTGGTTCTCATTAAAGTTCCTGTCCCATTGTAAGCTCAAGAGGGAGGAAAAAAAAAAAAAAAAAAAAAGAAAAACTGCCACAGAGAAAGCTTTATCAGCACTACATTGACATGAACAACTTCACAGATCTAGTCCTTTGAAACGATGAACACTTACACAAACAGTGCTATTTTGAAGATAATGACATTTTTAAGGATCAGAACTTCTTAAATTCTCAATAGTACATTTTGTATGCTTTTTTACAAGTATTTTATAGGGAAAAAACACACACCAGAAAATAAACCAAACATTGTGGCTAGATTAGATGATGTTCTGTATATATTCATTCCATGAAAGGGGGAAATCAGAATCAACCAGGAATTGACATAATGTTCTCTAGCATATTTCTTCCAACTGAAAAACTGAAAATATATGGGAATGTATATACAACATACATTCACATAAGCTTACTCAAATGAACAGGAAAAAAATGCACCAAACAGTGCAATAGCAAAACGAAACCACTAACCACAGCCTGGCTGAGGTCAGAGGGGGCCCCCAGAGCTCACCCAGGTCCGTCGCGCACAGCTCGGCCGCAGGATCCGGCGCGGGCGCCTTCCGAACGCACCCGCGGTGCCCTGCTCGCGGGCTGCCGCCCCCACGGCCAGCAAGGGCTTCCCCAGAGCCAGGAGGAGCCTCCGCGCTGCAGCTGGTGCCCACTGCCTCCTGCGCTGGCGCTGACAACAGGGACACCGTCCTCACGGCGCCCTCCCTTACGTGTTCGTACATGCTGGAAAGATCCCCTCTTAGTCTGCTCGAGGCTAAACAGGCCCGGCTCCCTCAATCAATATTTATTATTAAATCAATATGTATTTAGAGGTTGCATTTTACTGTTTGAATTCTATCTGACACAGTAGAGCTTGACTGATTTTTTTCCCTGTGGTACCACCTAATCTTCAACACAAGTTGCCACAGCTCAGCTCTCTTCCATGCTCAGAAGATTCAATTATGTTAATCTATCCAAGTCAGTAAAATAAAGTCAGCCATACAGATCCATCTCAAATTTAACCATTTAACCCAGAAAAGCTCAACTAAAACATAAAGGAAAACAAAAGAAAGGTAGGATGTGAAAAACAAGATAACATCAAAAAGAATATACAAGTATACCTACACATTCTAACATATTTTATTTGCTTTTATAACAAGGGCTTGTCATAATATTTTAAAATGACTTTAATATGGCACACTCTAGTGGGTGAAATGATTTTCAAACAGGAGAGAAGTGATACCTGTACTTACTGTCGTTGGATCCCATGCTTATGAGGTCATCGGAATCAACATTGTGAACTATCGCTGCCTTGTACCCAGCTCGCTGAGCATTTAAAACCTGCAAGCCATAAGAACTACTATTAGACTGCTTTAAAATATAGTAACTTGCTATTCTTCTGTAAGACAAGTTGCACTTCAGGAAATTGAAATATCAGCACAATTTCATCTTCACTTAGAAAACAACTATCAACTTTCAAAATAAAAGTAACACAATTATTATAGCCATACAATTCAATACTGTTTCTCCAAGAGAAAAAAAAAAAAAGAAAAAAAGAAAAAGCTTTTACATCGATTAAAACCAGGATTAAAATCCTCCTCATGTATAGATAAAAATAATCTGTAATCTATTTTTAAAATAAAGGCTATAACTCTGATAGCCCTTGAGATGGTAACTGGAAAGCTTAAGGAACCACAGGGCGCAGGACGCGCTCTGAGGGGGAGCGTCGCCTCCCCCCGCGGCTCCGCGCGAGGCACCCAGACACCCGATAAATTTAAGAGAAGCACTGAAGACAGTATGTTTTACTATCAGACAGATTACTCACATTTATCTTGCGAGTCAACTTCTTCAGGATGCCTTTTTCTGGGCTTTTTTTGTTAAATCTATTTGCTTTTTTTGAATTATTTTCTATTTTGGGTGACAGCACAAAAGTCTGAAGTAACCTTGATTTCACTGCACCCTTCTATCACTCCTAAATTGCAAAAGGCATTTTTTGCCTTTACATTTCCCCTTCTGGTGTTACCCTTGACATGCAAAACTAGTCCTCAGGAAGGACCCTATATGAGCTTTTCCAAGTCTATCACTTCACTCAGTTTATTTTCTTAGAGGTTGCAGCTTCTAAAATTTAGAAGATTAGTAGTTTGGGTACCTTAATCTCACCACAGAGTTCTCTTCCCAAAAATCTGTTGCTCAAAGTAACATAATTTCAGTCTCACGCTTTAGTCTTGGTCTTTCAGGTTAGGGGAAGGACATGGAGACTTTTGCTGCATGCATGCCTCATCTCTTTCCAGCTCTAACAGTCTTGCAGCTAATATTTCTTCTCCTGAAGCTCTGCAAAAATCTAGTTCTGTTTCTCCCTACTTCCAATTTACTTTTTATGCTCTAAATACGCCTTGAATTTCCTACTCTCCTATCTCCAGTTCTAACATCTCCCCAGTTTCTTCACTGTTGGCCATACCTCCAGTTAACGGGTCATGAAGGAGTTCAGGCACTTAAATTCAGCAAATAAACCAATTTGCATTTTCCTCCTAAGTAAGCTTTCTCCTTCGTCTCACATCATTTCTCTCTGTAGTTTCAAAATCGTATTATGCAATCGTAGCCACGGGCATGCAGAATGATACCTGCTCTGCCATCTTAGCTTCTGTGGAAAATGCTGGCATTGCTGCTCTTCTGCAACGCAGACACAATCTAAGAGCTAAGTGGTTCCAAGGAGTACTAAGGGAAAAGGGAACTCAGGGTGAACAGTTAAAGCCTTGCTTTGTGGAAAGATTTGATTAAGAGAAGCACATGGAGCCATTCAGAAGAATAGTACTGTAACAGAAGGTTTAAAAAAAAAAAAAAAAAGCACAACCATATTATTCTAATCAGTGGGGAAAAAATGAAATAGTGCATGATTTTATCTGACACTTTAGCTTCATGAAGAAAAACAATTTAGCACAGGAAACAAAGTCTGCATGTTTACACTACAGGAGGATAAAACCAAGCACAAACTCCTTTAAAACTCCAGCTACGGTCCCTTGGGTAGAACTGAAAGATACTTGGGATTCAACCCTCTAACACACAATTCTTTCAGTATTAGTTGTCTACGCCATGCACTTATTTAGGGCCTTCATTCCAAGTTTTGCTTTATCTAGATTATAACCGTTTCACCCTTTCAGTTTTCTGATCAAAAATGAAGAATTAAAATATTGAATTGGAACATGAATTAGCTTATCCTGCTGTACTGAAGATTCACTACAGAAGCCAGACAAATACATCTTTTCCTTATATATGGCAGCACACATTCCCTGGTTATAAGAGAGACGATATGAACTCAAATAGAGAGAAAGAAATTCCTGGAAACAAATCCCAAGAAAACTGTTCTGAAACTGGAAAGGATTTCTTTAAATCCTCATACTGGGCCACATTATATCCCAATGTATTTCCATTAAATCACATCTATTTCATAACCCACTGCACCCAAGTCTGCACTGCATCTCCTCTATAAAGACTCAAATAATCTGGATTACATGTGTTTAATCTTAGACTCTAACAGTTACCATATATCTTTCTATAAGCATGAAGAAAAGAGCAGTCTGCCCATTTAAGGCATCGCTATTTATCTTGAATGTATGTGGTAGGTGATGGTTTCTTTAGACACGCTTGTAAATTAGTGACTCAATTCCCAACTCACAGCTTTTAGTACATAGTTCCAGCACTGAATCAGTACTCCCTGTTAAAGTGAGCACTTAAATTTGCAGTAATAACAGACCCATTTCAAGTTAGTGATTTCAGAATCTATCAAGAGGAAAGCAAGCAGGTTGTTTCATAAAATGCACTTCATTTCATAGCAGTCATAAAACTTCAGTCAGTGACAATAATAAACTTTTTATTTTTCATAAAGTGCTAAAGCAAAAAGAATTTAGAAGTCTGTCTCTATTCTTAAGTTGCTACTAACGAGCAGCAAGAGACTAAAGATATTTCTCTAAGTGACTATAAAATGAGCCAATTTGTAAAATACAATCCAATTAAAATGGATAAAATGCTACACTTAATTTCTTCACTAATATTAATGTTGTTCTTGCCTAGATTTAGCAACATATCATTATTAGTTACAAAATCTGTACCTCAAAATATTTAAGAGATAAACACAAACACTTAATCATGGAAAAAAAATCATACTTGTTTTCAGAGAGTGGTAAATATTAAATATTTTTATATTAAAATTACATATTTTTAAAATATTTTAATTCAACTTCCTATAATACTGTCAAAGGTATGTTTTGTTCATAGAGCAGTTTGCTTGTTGCTATAGAATCCCAGCACTCCAAGTATTCAATATTTGAGGAGAAGGTGCTCTTAGCAGTTCCCTACCCAAATACAAGACATGCTAGTCCCTGAACCCAAAAACATTAAGTTGTCAGATGAAATGTTAAGTCACTTGCTTTAAAGGTTAGCAATTTTTGTTATACCTCAAACATTCAAAGGGATGCACAATTATTTTTATACCAGAGAAATTTCTAAATTAGGTCAAAAAAATATGTATTTAAATGTGCAGTTTTACACCCAAGAAACAAGGCCCTCCAATATTTTTCCAGGGCAGCTTGAGCTACAAATATTTTGTAGAATTTTTTAAAATATTCTTTTAAGTATACAGATAACCAGCAAGTTCATAAAAATTAAGATGAGACAACCTGACAAAGTTATTATTGCTGTTATTACCTACAACCTATACTCCGTAAGAGCAACGAATGCTACCTCAAACATGATGCCACCAGCAGTAGCAGCACACAAAGCAGCATGTAAGACCCCTTGACTTTGCTCCGTTCAGAAACGCAGGGTTACGGGATTGGAAAGCTAATACTTGCTCATTTAATCATTCTGTATTTTTGCTAGTCTGGTACACCTATTACAAAATCAAAAGGTGCAGGATGCTGCTTTTATGCAATGGGCACATAGGATTTGGCAACACATGAAGAGGAAAAAAATAGTATGCACTTCTTACCGTCAAGACGACATCCCTTCCCCGCACGCAAGTGAAGATTGATATGGTACACAGATAAAATCTGCAATAGCAGGCTCTCTAGACCGACCTGCTAAGCTCCATTTAGTGCATGAAAATCTACCACCCTCATGACTTACATAATCACAGCACAGTTGGGGCTGTGGAGATGCCTCTGGAGATCATCTATCCAAGCCCCCAGCTTAAGCAGGGGTACCTAGAACATGATGCTCAGAGCTGTGTCCAGTCAGGTTGGGATTATCTCATCAGATCCACAATCTCTCTGGACAATGTGTTCCAATATTCAGCATCCTTGCAGAAAGAATGTTTTCTTACATCCAAACAGAATTTCCCAGTTTCAGTTTGCGCCCACTGCCTCTCGTCCTGTCACTGAGCACCACTGAAGAGCCTCCTCTGTTGTCTTCACACTCCTGCCATCAGGTGTTCACAGACACTAGTAAGATCCCTCCGAGCCTTCTCCTCTCCAGGCTGGGCAGCCCCCCGTCCTCGCTGCCTCTCCGCGCTTGAGAGATGCTCCAGTCCCTTCAGCACCTTGGCGGCCCTTCACGGGGTTCACTCCAGCCCACCCACGTCTCCCTCGTACTGGGAGCCCAGCACTGGACACAGTTTTCCAGCTGTGATTTCAATTTGTATTTAAATAGTAGATTTCAAGATTCCAGTTTTATAAACAGGATTTTTATTTAAATAGGAAAATGATAACATTCCTTAAGAAATAAGATAAGCACTATGAGACCAAAGAAGGTATTTTTCACAAACTCCTGCAGGTAGAAAACAACATACGACTAGCTTTCTGTGTGTCATAACTGGGTTTACTGTGCTTCTTTTGTCTTGTTTGGAGCAGAAAAACAAACAAACAACCACACACACACAACCTTTTACTACTGCTTTTTCACCAAGAACTGCACCCTCTGTCACTGCACCGAAATAAGAAACTTATATTACACTGCAGTGTTTCCAAATACTACTTCTTTTGGTTAAATGTTGTGCAGATAAAACATTTTAAATAGGGTTCAAATCACAGTTGTAAAACAGGCTCATTGTCAGAAGCACAATGCTTAGAAACCATGACCACAGACAAACATCATCTGCAACTGCTACCACAAGCACACATTTAAAGGCACCATCTATCTGTAAAAGCAGTTTTGCTTCTTTAAGCTGCATAATTTGGTCAGATTCGGAAGCTTTAACTTCTCTAGTTACCCAGGGCTCCAAATATAAAAATATTAATTATGTGCTAAACCTGAAGTATGAATCTATTTTTAACACACATCTATTAATCCATTTTTAAACACTCATCCAGAAAGGGTGTGGCAGCTTCAGGAATTTGTTTCTTATTAAAGAGCAACTTGCCATTACAAGAACATGACAATCAGCTCCTTATTAAATGATTACGTCCCTCAGATCGGCATCAATTCGGCTTCCCTCACCATATTTCTAACGCCAAGCAGCAAAACAATCTTAAGGCAATGCACAGACACCTTGGGGCTTCTCAGTGTTTTTAAGATCAGTGTTAGAGGTAGAAAAAGAGACATGGCTTGGAGCCTGCCCAGTATTATGTCGCTAGAGAAAATATGCACAAAATATCTAGAACGATGCATGTGTAATAGTGTGGCTCCTGTTGCCCAAAGAGGCAGAATTTTAATGCATCTTTACCTAAATTATATATAATCCAAGAACATTCTAATATGTATTTTCATATGCAACACAATTTTACATTATGTTTATTTAGTTGGACGACTGCTTTATGCAGGCAGAAAATATGTGATAACCCTGCATGCTGCAGATGACTTTTTTCCACATTTGGCAATGACCAATGCAGGCCTGAGAAGTTAGTTTTGTAATTACACGGGAGTTCAAAGCACAGTACCACCTACAGACACGTCCCTTCCACACAGCTCACCAACAGGAACAGCAGTAGGGATCACTTACAACAAGTGAGAAGATGCATTACAGGGCCCTGAAGCCCTTTCATTTACTTTCAGTCTTCACCCTTCACCTTTTGAGACAATTCTTTCTGTAATAAATCACTATATGTGAAGAAAGAAATGTCAGGAAATAAATGGTTTCTGTCGTAATTCACACATGAAACTAGAGAAGGAGATACTCATCTGTATTTTGAGTTATTAAATATAAAAAAAAGGGATAGATGGGACTTCACAATGGACGGCATTTAAGTGCACCTGTCCTGTCCTACGTATCTGACAGCTGATCATAAAATAACTCACATCTCGACGCAGATTTTCAGGCCCTGTCTTCCATGAGCACCTGACTCACAGCAGCAAGAATCTCAGGCTGAAGACACATTGGCCACACACACGATCTCTCAGTCCGAAACGCACGCAAGCCCCCAGAGCAGTCCTCGAGGGGAACACCCTCAAACATCACCTTCCCCAGCATTCCAGATCTGTGGTGTTACGGATCCCAAATCCCTGCACCACCAGCTAGAGACAAAGCTCTGCAGTTTGTTGATTTGCTGAAACCCTTGGACAACTTACTAGCATATTAAGCCCTGAAAATTCCTGGTCTAAAAGTATGTAAACAAGGGCCTCAGAAATTAAGCCTCAGGCATATAGTCAAGAACTCAAACAGGGGCGAGCAGGAAATCAAGTAATATTTTTAATGGCTAGCCACACACTGATTTCTTCAACAAAATAAGTTTTCAGTGAAAAAGCATTTGTTGTATTTTCTGACTAAAAAAAGTATTCTGTTAGAATATTCCTGACCTGTGCCATTAACAATAGCTGCAGCTGACCCATCAGCTTAGGGACAGCAAACAAACAGGCAAAGAGAATATGTGAAAGTAGCAGTTAATTTCCCACCACCATCACCCGCTTCTTCCTGAGCCAGACACACACAAGGTGAGGAGGGATTTAGAGTACAAAATATCTGAAGTTCCTGAGCTTGATGCTGAATACTTTCTATGATAAAACTACAGCATCAGTCATCCTTATTTGCCACACATGCTGACTCAAACAGGTAACTCATACAACCTTGAACTAAATTGCATTACAAATAATGCTGCTTTATCTCCCTGCAGACAATAGATTTCTTCTCTTCAGAGTTTACTCTGACGTAAACTAAAGATATTTTCTGCGACACAGGTAAATTCTAAGACCTTCAGTTAAAACAAACTTACCTTTACATCAAAGTTGCACTCAAGCCTTCGAATTAACACAATAAAAGCACCAGACGAGTTGTCTTTCAATGGAGGTGGGGCTATAGGCTCACATGCATTCTCTGGCTTTGAGTTTATTAGAAACCCCTGAAACAGTAACAGAATACAAACAGGTTTATTTCTTCTCAGCAAAACAAAGTATTGTCAGACAAATATAAAGAAAGAAATCTGTACATTTCCATACCCCCGTCAAACATATTCTTATCAACCTGACCTATGCCACCGCAAAATTTGTTACATCCCTATTTACATTGATCAGAATTTTTGTAAAGAAATAGAAATTTTACAAGAAAATACTTTTTTCCAGTTACATTTGAAGTTCATATCTCACCTTCCAGTACAGTCTAAAGAGTACCGCATATAGTACAATAATATGGTTTAATTGACTTTCCTAAAACATACCCAGAGTAATTAAGAAAGAAAGGATTAAACTGGACCAAGAAATACAAACTTAATACTTAGCAATTAAAAGGGAAAACAGAAGATAGATTTATGTGTGAAATTGACTATTAATGGTAAACTACCACACAAAATAGCTGATTTGATACAGTATGCAAAGACTACAAATCATAACACCTGCTCCAGTTTAAAGATTCACAGAAGAAAAATTCTTTGAACCTCAATCTTAAAACAACTTCTGGATTACTTTTAGCTGAGTACTCCACAATCAAACACATCTTGGACAAAAACTGTCCTAAACTGCTGCTTTAGCATCTGCTGAAGAATTCTAAAACTTCTCTATGAAGAAAAATGCTCCTCTGAATACTGAATGCCTCAACCCTCTGCCCTCTCCACAATGTTACTTTCATGTTGGCTACTCTGTGAATCTTTCTTCACTACTACTCTGCTTATAGAATAAACACTCTGTAAAGACTACAGATAAAAAAAAAATCCCTTAAGTTACATGCTGAAAAAAATATCATGCATACTACACATCATAAATTACTGCAGCTATGAGGAGAAAAAGACCTTCCTCCTTCTTCTGGAACACATTTACTTCATTGTTCAAATTTCTAGATCGCCTCAACAGGTGATCTAGAACCACATAGACGCTCTGTTTCTATATGTGCATCCTGTACCCTGAAGTCTTATCACTTCAACCAGTGAAGGCAACCTGGATCTTTAATCTATTTTGCAATAAGTAAAATCTTAATGTCGGCAAAGAAAGAGAGCTTCAATATTACTTCTGTGACCAAAATTCATTATTTCTACATGGGTGACGTCACCTTGGCTGAGAGTGCTGTCTAAAAGTTACAAAAAAGGCTAGAATCAAAGCTCCTTATCCCTATTTTTGATGGAACAAATTGGCTCACTACTTGTCCTTCGGCAAATCACAATCTCCCCGTTTCTTCTCACTGGGGATGAAGAATTCTTCTCGAAGTTTCATTTGCCAAAGAATTCTTACAGAAAGTCTATAGCAATTTATTTCCCTATAAATTCTGGATATCCTTTGGGATAAGAATGACACTACACAGTCTAAGAGTGATCAGGCCTTGAACCTTCACAGCATTTTTGCATTTTTTACTCAGTGGCATTGCAGTATAAACAATGCTGCACAGCAAGATCTGGGGCCCAATAAGCTACAGACAGAATAAATAAAAAGTAGCTCCATGTGCTATTCACTGTCTCCATAAGTATGCAACTTTTAGCTGTTTCCCTGTACTGAAACTTGGACAATAGTCTACCTAAATATGTTCACAGCCTAGAATTCTTATAGAAATTAAAAGAGAAATTAAAGAAATGTACATCTCAGTCTCAAATAGTTACCCATAAATCGTTTAAACCAACAGTCTGACAAACAGCTTACTGCCCTCTGATTCCATGTAGCCATTTACAGAACACAAGAAGCACTTGAAGAAAAAATCCCCAAACTTCTTCCCCTGCTTATACTTGTTTTATATATATATATAT
>NW_010583039.1:223121-236030 GCF_000705375.1 Tinamus guttatus | reverse complement strand
GCTGCGGGGCGCGGGCGGCTCTGCCCGCCGCTCAGGGGCCCCGCGCTTCCTTCGAAGGGAACCTGGACGTGGGCGCCGAGGCCCTGCAGCGCGGCGTGGACGGGCTCAGCTACCTCCTGGCCGAGAGCTCCAAGCTCATGGTGAGGGCTGCGCTCGGGGAGACCCAGAGTCCTGACGAGACAGATTCTCTCCTTTAAAAATAGCAGTCTTAAAAAGGAAGTGATGTGTGCCCCTGGCGGAGTTCTCTTTGCACATCCGCATGCGTGATTTGGCTCGTCTGCAATTTGCGTTGAGTGTCTTTGGAGCCAAGACCTGACTGTTTCAACACTAAAAACGGGAGCGTGGAGCAGGTAACGGGAGGGCTCCGCAGTGCGCGGGAGGCCGCGCCGCGCGCAGGGCAGGAGACGCCGCAGCTCTGCGGGGCCGCGCGCTGCCCCGCGCCGGGCGCTGCTGCTGCCTCGCTGGGAGCTCCCGGCCCCTGCCCGCTGCGTTGGGCTGCGCGTGAGCAAATACTGCAAGAACAACGTAGGACAATATCTGCTTCCATTGGAAAAACTGCTCACCGTTCACACTGAAGAACTTTTGACATTGAAAGGGTGGGAAACAGATGCAGAGAAATGATTCCAGTTTAGCTCCAAGCAGGCATTGGCTGTGCTGAAGAGCTGATAGGAACAAAAATGAAAAAGTGCAGAATTTTCTATTGAAGTAAGGTGGTTTGAAGGACAGGTAAGTTATTGCAGCCTTATCACAGAATATAGGTGATCATGGAATGTGTTTCCTGTATGGAAAATACGCACTCCTTTGCAGGTATGTAACTTTCACCATTCAGTAAATAACCAAACTTCCCCATTTCAGCACAAAGGCTTCGACCTAGGGCATAGCCTTCTGGGGGTCAGTCTGGTTAATAACCCTGAGCTTCAGAGCTTTACACGCTGTCTGCTTAGAGCTGTCGTTAATCAGCTCATTTCAGAGATTTTATAGCTTTAGTATCAATATTAAATCAATGCCATCGATAAACTGGCTATCTAGAAACATATTTCAAAAGCTTAGAGCATTTTTTTCTGTTGTGTCTTGTTCTTTGTTATGAAGGATCAGACATGAATATGTTGAACCTTTTTTAAACATTTAAAACCTGTTTCCAAAGTTTGTTCAAATTAACAGTAATGACTCAACATATATAAATCACTTGCAGTGTGGGTGATTTGTTTTGTCCTAGCTGTGTGTGATTTCTGCAGGAAAATAATTGTGCCATACCACACTAATGGTGTTTACTGAGCTTTACTTGTTTCTCAGCAAATGATGAATATTGCAAAAGGTTGCACCTTGTTGATTTCCAGATCTCTGAGACAGACTTCCAGGATTCTGTCCATGTTCTGGGATTCTCGGATGAACTGAACAAATTATTGCTCCAGCTTTACCTTGACAACAGGAAGGAGATCAGGAGTGTTCTTAGTGAGCTGGCACCAAGGCTTCCCAGTTACCACAATCTTGAATGGAGGTTAGATGTGCAGGTAATCTCTTTTGTTTACTACTTTTTAACTATTCTGCATTTTACTTGATTTCAACACTGCAAGCAGTTGTGAACAAAACAATGTGATTTGTATTATTCCAAAGTAATTGAGGCACCAGGGTGTTTTTTGTAATATTGACATAATTTTGTTATTGTACAGAAGATAACTAACTTTAAGCTGGACAGGATACATAAAGCAAAAAATCACTTGCATCATTATGAAAACTAAGCTCATAGCTCCATTGGTACTTTAAGAATGGTAGAGTATACTAAAAAGATTGTCTTGCATGTCCACTAACTTTCACAAAAGTGAAATCTGAAAGTGTTTTTTAGAGTGAACGAATACTACCTAATGATAAAGCTAAATAACAGACAATGCATATCTTTATTTGTGAATTAAAAGGATTTTTAAGCAGTCCTGCAGGCAGGTCCTGTAACCCACCTGAACTGCAAATGTGAAAGTTGTCAACTGTCTTTCTTGTCTTTGTTTCCTTTTCCCATCCTGCCTGAACTCCCTTGGACAGCTTGCAAGCAGGAGCTTGCGGCAGCAGATTAAGCCTTTTGTGACTCTGAAGCTGCACCTCAGTGAGAGCGGGGACCAGACTGCCCAAGTGCTGCAGACCGACCCTTCTACCCTCCTTCACCTCATTCGGCAGCTGGAACAAGCCTTGGGGGAAATGAAAAGCAACCACTGCAGGAGAATAGTGCGCAACATGAAGTAGCACTGACTCATGGCTGCTGTCTCGTGAGGCAGTTTGTGAAATGACCGAAACGACATTTTGAGGAAAATAAACGTCTGAATCAGATGAAAAACTTTCCTATGCCAGGAGTTTGAGCCAGTAATTATAAGCTGAGCGTCCTCAGCTGCTAACTTTACACAGCTGCCTGATATGAGATCGGTAATTAGTTTTGCTTTACCTGCACATATAGTTCAGCATGCAATATTTAGTGTTTCTTTAGCTCTAAATTAGTATACTTAAAGAACTTTCCTACATTAAGTAGAGCTGATTAAATACTGTATAAAACCACACATTTATTATGTTTATCAAGCAAACTTTTTTTCTTGGTTTTGGTTCTGTTTTGAAATAAAATAAATATGAACTGGATAGAAATGGTACTTTCCGGGACGAGTTCTTCCATTTTGACTCATGTTTGCCTACAGCTACGCTGGCAGCTGGGCGAGTGCTGCCCTCTTGCCGAAGCCGGCTGTTGCGCTGCCCTTAGAATCACAAAATCACAGAATGCTCAAGGTTGGAAGGGACCTCTCGAGGTCATCTAGTCCAACCCCTGCACACGCAGGGTCACCTAGAGCACGTGGCACAGGGCTGCATCCAAGTGGGTTTTGAAGATCTCCAGAGAAGGAGACTCCACAACCTCTCTGGGCAGCCCGTTCCAGTGCTCTGGCACCCTCATTGTCAAAAAATTTTTCCTTAAGTTCCTGTGGAACTTTTGGTGTTTCGGTTTCTGGCCGTTTCCTCTAGTTCTGTCGGTGGCCACCAAGCCCTGCGCTGGACTCTCTCCAGCAGCTCCACATTCCTCTTGTACTGTGGAGCCCAGAACTGGACACAGTACTCCAGATGCGGCCTCACCAGGGCTGAGTAGAGGGGCAGGATCACCTCCCTCGACCTGCTGGAGATGCTCTTCTTAATGCACCCCAGGATCCCATTGGCCTTCTTGGCCACAAGGGCACACTGCTGCCTCATGATCAACCTGTCGTCCAGGACACCCAGGTCCCTCTCTGCAGAGCTGCTCTCCAGAAGGTTGGTTCCCAGCCTGTTCTGGTGTCTGGGGTTATTCCTCCCCAGGTGCAGGCCCTTGCACTTGGCCTTGTTGAATTGCATGAGGTTTTTCACTGCCCAGTTGTCCAGTCTGTCCAGGTCCCTCTGGATGGCAGTGCAGCCCTCTGGGGTATCAGCTACTCCTCCCAGTTTGGTATCATCAGCAAACTTGCTGAGGGAGCACTCTGTGCCTTCATCCAGGTCATTGATGAATAAATTGAACAGGACTGGGCCGAGGACTGACCCCTGGGGGACCCCGCTAGCTACAGGCCTCCAACTAGACTTGGCACCGCTGATCACCACTCTCTGGGCCCTGCCATCCAGGCAGTTCCTAATCCACCTCACTGTGCACTCATCTATCCCACACTTCCGGAGCTTGCCCAGGAGGATGTTGTGAGGGACGGTGTCAAAAGCCTTGGTGAAGTCAAGATAGACGACATCCACCACTCTCCCCTCGTCTATCCAGCCGGTCATTCCATCATAGAAGGCTACCAGGTTAGTCAGGCAAGATTTCCCCTTGGTGAATCCATGCTGACTACTCTTGAGCACCTTCTTGTCCTCCATGTGCCTGGAGACAACGGCCAGTACGACCTGGTCCATCACTTTTCCAGGGACGTAGGTGAGGATGACTGGCCTGTAGTTGCCTGGGTCCTCCTTCTTGCCTTTTTTGAAGACTGTCATGACATTGGCCTTCTTCCAGTCCTACACTGACTTTCTTCCAGGCCCTTCCACCTTTCTCTTCCCCCACAACACCTGGTTGCAGTTAATCATCTTGGAAATGCTTCTGCCAAGCAGTGGCGTGCTGTGGCATGGGAATGCTCTTCCAGCCTTCTGGTCTGATCTACGTTTTAGGAGATCTCAACTCTTGTTAGATATCGCTTTACCATCTAACAAGAATATCTTGTTAGATACCATTAATTACTAATAAAGGATATAGCTGATGTGGGTTATTATAACAAGCTTAATTTCAGCTCCTGTGTACGAATCAGCTAATACTTTCTTAAAATGTCAGACTACTGACCCATGATGCCATACTGGCCATTATTTAATAAGCAGATTGTTTGGACATTTATTACATTAATTCATGGTGATAGTTGGGATTTCATAATCACAGAGGTTTCTGCTGAACATCTCATGACTAAATATGGTTCATTTAACCTTGTCTGTTGAGACTTCTCTGCCATAGCTCTGACTTGATACATACAGAAAGCATTTGATAGCATACACAGCATGTGCAATAGAAGGGTGTTTTTTGCATGTATTATGTTTTGTATGTAAGAATGTGCAATTTGAGCTAAATATGCATTAATGAAGGTTTGTCCACTGCCTACTGCACTTGAATGGTGTCTAAGAATATATGGGGTGCTACTTGTTATTTTGGGAAGGAATTAAAAGGGTTTTGTGGGGAGGACCATTGTATTACAGAGTGGTCTTCGGAATCTTTACTCACACTGCAGGTCCCTCGATATTTTGCTGTTGCCTAAAATAAATGGGGAAGAACAACCATATGCGAGTTGTCTCATAGTTTTGGTGGAATGATTACATGTGGTTGTCATCTGTTGTTTTTTCTCTTCACTTACATGGTGAGCAAATGTTTCTACTTCACACTTCTGTCTGATGAGTTTTTCCATGTAATTGGCTTATTTTTCTATTTATTTTTATAGATATTTATCTTGTATTTCAGTTGTAAGTGAAATACAAGAACAGCATCTACATAGGCTGGCCAGCATTTTCTCTTTACTCCATACCACCTTCTCTTTTGTATAGCAATAGTCCAGAACTCATAGCAGCAAATAAAAAGGATTCTAAAGTTAAGTCCTAGATCTTCATAACTAATCTCCCTAAAGCCCTGTGAATCTGAACATTTTTACCTATTTCTTCATTGTTTTGTAAAAAGAAAAAGAGCTACCAAAGTTAGCTGGCATCACGGCAAACAGTGGTTGTTTCTCTGAGCACAGTGCCCCAAATGTCATTACTGTCATTGATGTATTTGGGCAGCTTTGAATTGCCCATCTTGCAATTACTCTATTTGTATAAAATGCTCTTTTGTCATGCAATTGAAGCTGAAGAGTCTGAAAAAGCATCTCCTCCTTCAGTACCCTATAAATAGTGCTAAATGAAAGTTCACATACAGATCTGGATTTTTCATTTTGAATGTAAACTATACAAAATGAAAAGTGATATTTAAAGTTACATTTGATATAGCTTGTTTCCTCTCATGATTTTGCTATTGCTTTATAGAAATCACTAAACAAGAAGAGGAGAGTACAAGACATTATTTATAAACTATTAAAATTGTGGTGTAATATTACTTTTGGTCCACCTTATTTTTTATAAACTTCTAAAATCTGCTCTTATATTTAGTGATTAAAAGCAAAGTTTTATTTGAGGTTGCTTCTCTATTTTTTGCAAGTCTGCAAAAAGGGAGTCCTGCTTTTATAAAAGGAAAAAAAGTGTCATTCAGCTTATCTTTTAAGATCATTCTTTTCTCTTTTTAAGGTGACTCCTCAGATTTGCTGTGCTGACAGTGGCACTACTTACATGAGCACAGGAAAAGTTCATATGTTCCTATTAATAACTTCTGGAAAGTATAGGGTGCTTTGGAACTGCACTGTACTGGATTGACGTATGCAATATGCCTAGATAAAGTGGCTCTGTTTTGTGACTATGATATGGAATAGACGACCTCTCAGTGCCTCTCTCAGCTTTATTTTCCATGTCATTTTGATTAAGGGAGCGTTCAATGATAATATGCACTTCCATAGTAACATTACTTTCCACAGATCTCTGTCATGAAGTACTGGAGTGTGATTAGGATGAGCCAAAATTGGGGTGCATGCTGCACTGTGTAGGGAGGACTGTTTTTTCCTTCATGTAATTTCTGACCTAACACATCATTTTAAAATGTAAAAATGTTGTTGAAGGGAGGATTTGACATTTCTTCTATGTATTATACTTCCACATCATAATTGCAAGATGGCTCTGTGTATGTACATATTAAAATAAAGCATGTAATTTGTGAATAGGTCCCTGTCACATTTTTGATAGTCCACTGAGTTCAAGGGAATTTCACTGAGCTGCAAAGGTCCAAGTGCCTAGAACAGCTAAGTGTCCCACATCTTCTAAACATAAACTAGATTACATTTTCAGAAGTTAAGGTTGGGTCCTTTGCTGTTTGCATTCCATGCAGATTTGTACATCTGTTTATTTTTTACTGGACTAAGCAGCAGGGGGCAGAAAGTTTATGGGTTTTGATCCACAAAGTACTAACTTCACTACACAATTATTCTCAGTGCTTGTGCTCCACTAAAAATTGTTTATAGTATCAAGACCAAGTTAGGAATGTATTTCACTTTGTATTTTCCAAATTCATATTGATATTAGCTGAAAGTATTTAAACTTCTAGTATTTCAAACCACTATAAAACACATTGGTTGCTTTGTCTTTTTTTATTTTCTTGAATCTGCCAATTAATTTGCTAATCCATTTAGCAAATGATACGACATAATCTGATTGTTGAAACAGAGGAGGATGTCATTTGTTTGCTGTTGTTAAAACACTTAGATTCTTTAAATCGTTAGGTAAACTAGTGCAGCAATGTTTTTCTTCCTTTTTTTTTAATCCATGTTAATGACTTACGATCACTGTCCATATTATAGAATATATTACACATATTTTTATCCAAGTTTAATTGTTAATCAATTCCCCATCTCAAAAGTACACTCACACTCTCCTACAAGCTTTACTTTCATGGTATCTTTGCCAGTACCTTTCTTAGGTATTTCTAATGTACTAGACTGAATACACCTTCACCTTTTATCTGTCCTTCTAATTAATCACAAGTTCTGTGAGTTACAGGTGGAAACTGTTTTTGTTTAAACAGATACGGCATATATAAATAAATGGGTATCTGAATGTTAGGATTAGGCCTTGAATAAATACTATGACCTTCACTTAAGAGAAAAATAATTGAATTCTAAGACAAAAATCTTATTTTTTTAATTTAGTGTTAAAATATATTAAAATATATTAGACCTTTTTAACACTGCATGAAATGTGTCCATATGGAGACTCAAAGGTACAAATGGTGATTTTTTCCAGTTCCAGTTTATGCAAGAACGCCTGTTTCCTATACTGTGACTTTGTAATGTGAACAATAGGTGGTGTGCAGGAAAGGAAATCCAAGATTAGGAATAACCTGGCAAAACTCCACGAGTAAAACTGTATTGCTCCTTACTTAGCTAAATAAAGGGAAGGAAGTTTCCTGTCTGTGTTTGGCTGTGTGGTCAGGGTCCGGGCTGTTACAGGGCTTTTTTTTTTTTTTTTTTTTAATACTGTTCCTGATTTTATTCTCAAGATAAATACAAATTGTGGCAGTTTGAGCACTGCACTGCATCTTAGGTGGGTAAAATTTCAGATTTAAATTTCACTCACCCATCAGGTTATTTGTATCAATAGAGGATTCCTATTTTATGGTTCTGGGTTTTAAGATATTTTCAATGCATTTTGCAGAAGAACTGCTGATAATAAATATTTAAAGATGGAACAGTGGTCAGGGTTTACTGCATTTTTTACAGTGATTGTATAACAAATAATTTATTTTAGAATTACCAGGCTCATTACCTTTATGAATTGTACGTGTTATTGTAGATATTTAAGGACAAGCAATCACTCAATTCATTTACCAAATTACTGAAGCTTGTTGGAGGTATACAGCTCTTAATATTGCATCCAGATTTTCCCCAATATGTAAATAATATTCCGGTTAAGAGATGAGCCATAGTGACAAAAAAAAAAAAAAAGCTGCAAAGTACACATTTTTTTTCCACAACTAAATAGATAACAATCTTCCATTATTCTTAATTCTTAACTTACTCCAATTCCTTTTCCTACCTACTACTCTCAAATGTTGGGTTTTTGTCTGCTTTTACAAAATGAAACTTCATTAAAGAGAGTGTAACATAATTTCATTTAATGGACTCTGTATCTTACTCTGTAGTGTGTTTGTGTGAACATTCAAAGTAATATTCCTAGTGTTCCAAACAGATACTAAAGAAACAGAGCTGTGCAAGTTAGGAAACTTGCCCACAACCATACCTTACACAGCCAGCCTGTCTTCGCAAGTGCACCACAGGATAACAGAAGAACTTCCTTACTGCTAGGTCTGCCTTCAGCAGAAGTCTTGACAAAATCTTTCAAGGAAGCTTTACAGAAACACCTCAGTGATGATCCACACTGTAATTGAAACAAAAAACTGTTATAAGGATTTTAGGAATTTCAGAAATTGTTTAAAAAAGAGTAAGTGCTTTTCCTGGTCAGCCTACTCCCACAGCCCGCTCCAGCCGACCAGAGAGGGGCACTGCTGTCACCTGGGTATTTAACACTTCCCTTAACACTGTCTAGAAAAACATTTCCCTCTCACCCCTGCTCTTTCTCCCACTGAAGTTCACAAGTTACTACCAAGGATGACTTTCCAGAAAAAAAGAAAATCCACACCAAAAATGAGAAATAGCATGCACGTTACTTCTACTTTCTAGGGTAAGTAGGGGATTCTGCAATTCATGTGAATTATGCATGTGTGACAAGGGACTAATCAGTCACATAGGCCTTGTCTTTGGTAGAGAGAGGGTAAAAAGTGCAATATACAGCGCTAAATGTCTACAGACAACAACATGCATTCAAGATGTGTTAGAAAGCACATGACATTTCCTCTTTTTCTTTTTTATATTTGCCTAACAAGTCTATCTATATAACTGGTATGTTTATGCTAACAGAAGTAGTGGGATGTCAGACTAATGAGGCTGTTTCCAGTTGTCCTGCTGAGCTTCAGCAAATGACAATCTCTTTAACAGGACACAAGAAACTAAAACTGAAGACCCTCCCCAAAGTATCAAAGCTGTTGTGCTTCAGCAATTAGCTTTGTGTCCTTGCCAAAACTGCATCATAAAACCATGTACATAGCACCTTGTATTAACAACAAGGAAAGTAATATTACCATCTTTCTATAAATTAGTTCTGCTAGCAAAAATATGTTTCATTCTGGTTTAACTGTCAGTGCTGCTCTATGTTACTCTATTGCTAAAGGTTGTAGAGCTATTGTAAAATATTTTTCTCTATAGCTACTCCTGGGTATTTTTGTTTTGTGAGCAGTTAATTATTCAGGTGTTTAGACAACAATGTTCACACAGGGAGTCAGACAGACATAACCATTTCAAAACCACTCTTTTTCAATAAAATCATAACGAACTTTTTTTTTCCCCAAATCCGGACTTCTATTTTCTAATACTAAAGTAGACCAGGTTCCACTTTATTTTAGATTGCTGTTTTAAGATTTATTTATATCACAAGGCTTGGCCAAAATTCATGTCCCAGATCTGTCTTGAGTAACTCTTAAGTCCTAAAACTAGCTGTTTGTCCTCTACATACGCGTTACCATGAATGTGAATTTATTTCCTAATTCATTTATGTGTCAAGTCAGCTGCTTAAGCAAAACTCATTTTCCTCTGTAGTTCGCAGTACCTGAGCCAAACGAACCCGGTGTGTGCCCGTTTTGTTCCAGTACCATCTTGGTGGCGGGGGCAGGAAGGGAGAGGCAGCAGGAACCTCGTGGCAGTTGAAACAAGCGCCTGGCGTGTGGCAATAGCTGACACGAGTGCAGCTGTTGGCAGACTAGATGCTGCAGTTCGGGCCGGGTCGCTGTTGCAGGCTGTTTCAGTGCGATCTGACTGACCTGGTATCAATGTGGATGAGCAGTGTCCACACAGACCATTCTGCTGGCTGTGCTGGAAGGGGAATAGCCTCCGAGACACAAACATTGCAACGATTTTCTGGTTAGCACAGCTGTTTCTGAAGTGAATGTCTGAGCAGTCATCTACTATAGACGTTAACGTAGGTTTCCTGCCAGCAAAATTACATCAACTTATAAAATAACATAAACTAAGCTGACAGGAGTCCTTTTTTTTGCTAGCAGACTGTGTCCACACTAGAGGTTTTGTTGGCTGGGAGATGTTGGCTGACATAGCTATTCTGGTGAAACTTTGTAATATACACCAGGCCTTTGTATTAAACAGCCCCCATCAGATTTGGCTACAAGCGATATGCTTTGCACACATTCTGAAGCACCAGCCAAGGTCTAAAATCTTCCAGCTACCTGAAAAATAAAGAGGTACAAAGCACACAGAGACACAAATGGAATCTTAAGCATCGATCCCTTTGCTTAAAAATACAACATGTGTACTAAGGTACACCTTTCCAGAGAAAAAGTTCATTGAAAATTGATTATAGAACTATTAGCGGGAGTACAACATGCAAAAAAGAAATAAATAAATAAATAAATAAAAGACTGTATGATGTTTTTTAAAGTGAGAATGCATGTATATAAACATTTATAAAGTGAAACTTTATATTATGCATTTTATTATGTTCCTTAATGTTTATTTTGCAGAAATATTACTTTATTTTTTATTTTTGGCTGTTTTTTACTGAAGTATATGAAAGTGGGTAGATGCAGTGAATAACTACCAAGTCTCTGTATATACTGCATGCCTACACAAAAGAGGACAAGCCTGCACACTCCTTGGTCTGCACTGTGTAATTGCTGGTCAGTTACCCAGAAAAGAGATTTTTTCAAAGAAATCTTGAATGTTTTCTCTTAAGACATCACACATGCATCTTCACCTATATAGGCTTTCTCAGAAAAAATGTTAATGTATGCAAAACTTTGATACAAACAGGAATGGATCTATATTAAAAATACAACATAGCTGTATTTTTGGCTTCTTATGCATTTGGATGCTCTATTATCTGTGAGTATGTTTGAAAGTGCACTTACACTGATTGCTTGGCTTTCCACTGAAGTACAGATGCTGCTCTTGAATTTCCTGCTAGAAGATGCACTAAGAAGGTACACTTGAAGAACTGCACTTTTACAGACCTTTCAGTTGAACAGTAGAATTTCTGTATTGTTCAAGAACAGCTGAACAGCACATAAAAATGAGATACATTCACGTTACTGTCAGATTTTTTACAATATATGTAATTAGAAAAAAATATAATGACAAGGAAGCATTCTGTGTATGACATATTCATGGTTATGTTCTTTAATCAATTAATCCAATAGGTGCTGAGCACAATTGTCTTGTTTTGACCTGAATGTATTGAATGTTTGCCTATAAAAGCAGGTAGCCATGTCATATTTTTACAATTGGGAAGTTACTTCTTTCTAATAGCAATCGTACTATGAGAATGGGTTAAGTTGCTCTAGACCACACTAAATAGTAAAATAAAAGATGCAGTAAAACGTAGAAATGAAATCCTAGTATCTTGCCTTAGAATATGGTTATAGCTATAACAAATACTACTGCTGAAGTTTAAAACAGATGGGTGTATACTTACTCATCAGATGCAGTATGTCTTATGGAAGTGGTCTAATTAATTTAGATGAGATGTCAGCATGAATGAGGCTATCAAAGCCTTGTCTTTAATTGGCCTGTCGCTTGGAAAGGAATGCAATAGGTAGGTGGGTCTGCCTATACCCAATGGTGCAGAGGCCTGGAGGGAGCAAAAAATCATTTGTAAAGACTATATGAAGAAGCACTCATGCTCAGATCATTATCTGCACAATAGCCACACACACATCTAATATACAAAGACTTTAAACATAGAAATTGCAGAAAAAAAATACATGTAGGATCTGCATTACCCTGCAGCAGGTGCTGTAATTAGCACAGCTGTCTGTGCTAGTAAAAAAGCTAGCAAGTGACCCAGCAAGGAAGCAGCAGAAGAATGGTACAAAAGATAGCAGGGGAAATTCTCAGGGAAGGGAAATGTAAACAAGTCTCAGGAGTACTAAGTTTCCTGATCAGAAATATAGCAGATGTGGCAAAAAAATATACAGAGGAGATCTGCCTAGCCAGTGGAAACATGAAAAGGAAATGTAAGGAAAAATAAATAAATAACATCATACTTGTTGGAGCAAGGAAATCAGGAAATGCAGATGCAAGAGCAACTCCTGTTCCCCAGATCCAAGTTTAATGCAGAGTTTACGTACAGACTTGAACTGTGAATCTCAGCATCTGCAGCAGCACTAACCAGGAACACAGTCAAATCTAGGGATAAGAAGCATTCAGGCCCTAGTTTGACGCTGGAGAAGCCATATGGGGTTCAGAATAGGTTAAGTGTCTTCTCCTCGCAAGAAATAAGCAACAGATCAGAGCAGAAGGCTTACCTGGATTCTAAGTTCAGATCCTGTTTAGCAAGGAGGATACTATGTTCTATCAGTGTATTTTGCAGTGTATCTGGACTGCAGAAATAAAATGAGGACACATGTTAGTAAAATAAAGACGCATTTGCACAGGAATTGCACTATCTGTATGTGAACAGTCATAAAGACACCGTAGGCTCCCTACAGTCCAAAGCAGCCTCTGGCAGGGAAGCGAGCAGCATTGTTCCCCAGAGATGGAACCAGGGCGTTTCAGCAACTTGGGGTCACCCCAGCAGCACTCCCAAGCTATCACAAGCGCCACCCTTCCCCCAAACGTTCCACGGGAAGATGAAGACTCAAGGGGAGCGATCCCGCCACCACAGCTCCGGCCTCCGGCTCACAGCGACGGCAGGCGACAG
>NW_010583039.1:181212-196486 GCF_000705375.1 Tinamus guttatus | reverse complement strand
TCCCGCGCGGGCTGCAGGCTTTGCAGCTGGCCCAGGTCATGCAAGGCACTCTGCGCTTTGGTGAAGGTCACTGTTTTACCTGCTGGTGGAAAAGAGGTTGTTCTGCATCGAGTTTTGTCAGGTCTGATATCCAGGAGACTGTAAGAACCATAGAAATCCCAATTTCTATAACTTCTGTATTGTCTCTGCATGAATAAAAAGGTGCTGGGCCAAATGCTGCTACTCTGGTTTAACCGGTCACTTCAAGGGGAATAGGCCAGTACCTGTTTCTGCAGGGGTCTAATCTAACCTTTAAAAACGCCCAGTGCCTAGAGGAGGAGGGTTTACATAAACAATGCACATCCTGAGGGGGGGAAAAAGCCTTTCTGGACTGTAATCAAATTAGTTTAAAATCTTAGCACTAATTTTAAATTATTGTTGCTTTTGCACATCTAGTGTCTTAGGTTGTTAAATAGGCATTGTCTGATAGGCAGCTTTTTCTTTAATAACTAGATAAAAGCAGATCGGCTTTGCGGTCGTTACAATGAATTCTAGTAACAACCAGCCATTACTTGATCCTGAATCACAATATCAATGGCATTTTTGAGGGCTGTGTTTCAGACGCTCTGTCTGCATGTTTCTAATGAAGAAGCTATGTTTGTGCATTGCCAGGATGGCACCAGCAAGGGCAAGCGAGGGCACTTGTGGCTCCTGGCTATAGCTGCTGAGAACTTACTGTGTTTACACAGAGAATTCCTGTGGGCTTTTTTATGCAGTTGGAGAGTTGAAGATCTGTGATCCTTACATTTTTTGATCAAACTTTCAATTCTTCTGTCAGTTCAGAAGCACTGCCAAACGTCTGTCATTGCCCTTCTTCTCACATGTGTAATTATGGTATGGATCATTTTCTATATAAAAAGAGAAAATTGAGAGCTTGAACAAAAGCAGCATTAGTTTTCAGCTGCAGTTTCATAGCTGGTTGCTTTGCATGACAATTTACAGAACATTTTTATCCTTTCTTACAAGCACTTCTATGTGAGAAGAGGCTTTGCAATCTTATTAAAACTTGATTTGATAAACTTGATTTGCATCTTTTATTTTAAATGAATAAGGGGGAAATCTGCAGGCTGTGATGATTTTTGTTCAGGACAGTCACGATGCACTGTAGGATGGCATGAGCCTAGGAAGCAATTCCTTGTTTATTGACACTAGATGATGTGTTTCTCCATGTTTTGTGCTGTCTTGATACTGACTGCCTTGCTGCATCAGTAGCCAGGAAAAGGCACATAGTTCAGAGGAGGCAAATGACAGAGCGTTTCCGCATAATCCTCTGTCGGCACGGCATTTTCGGTGGGCATATTTTAAATAACGTGAAAGGGGTGGAGAACTGGCTCATGGTACAACTTGGAAAAAACCCTCCTTTAAAGAACCACAGCTCCTTTCATCCTAATTTGGTGATCAGAAACCAAGTGTTTCAGCAGGGAGTGTTATGACAAATGTGTTTCCCAAAAAGTAACTTGCTTGACTCTGTGGCATTTGAAGTATACGGAGGATAATATTAAAATAGCACTGTTTGTAGAAAGGTTTTTTAGAGTCACTGTTTAGACAATATTTTGTTGAAATAATAATGTTTACATAATTTATGTTGTTGAATAACATTTGTAATGAGTTCTGTTAATGAAGCCCTGTGTTTTCTCCTTTTCTAAAGATATGCTGTATACACATGGTCTGATTTTGTGCAGTTTTAATAAGGTAAACCTAATGACACAGAATTAAAAGTACAAGATAAAAAATTATAAAGTTGTTAGAGAAGATTGTCAACTGCACCCAAGCTCTCCTTTCTTTCCTAAATATCTGCCGTGCTGTGAAGCTGTGGGAATGTGGAAGGGTCTGATCCATTTCCCATTGGCATCTGTGGCAAAGTCTCCAGTAACTTCAGTGGTTCAGGATCAAGGCTGAAATGAGGAATTCCATGTTTTGTTCAGTGTCCGAGTTCACTATTTGCTGCTCTATTTACTCAGAATAGCAAATTACGTTTCGTTTGTCTCTGTATTTTTGCATACAGTAATAAACTGTATTGAATTACTTAGATACAAAATTGCTTAAAACTTTCATATTTCAATTCTTACATGTAATGAAGTAGCAAATACAAAAAAAAAAAAAAAAGGCAACAGGAGGGAGCGCTGTTGGTAGCCGTGCGTGCTCCGGCGGCTCGCGCACTTGGTGGCTGTACGAGCCTCCTGGCCGGCCGTGTCTTGCGCAGGTGTTTCGGCTCCCGTTTGCCAGGTGACAGCAGGCCGGCACGCGGCCCCTGCCCGCAGCGGGGCCGTGCGGAGCTCGAGCCCACGCGCTGCCTGCGTCTCAGCAGCCTCGTTACTCCGAGGCCAGGCTGGGAACGTGGCGACGTTTCAGAGCCCTGAGACCTGCTTGGGTACCGGCGGCGCTGGCCTGGGCTTGTTCTCGTTCCGGAAAAGCGCCGGCTCCGCCGCGCTCTCCGGCAGCTTCCCCAGCCCTGGCCCGGCTCCCGCCCGGCCGGCGGGAGGGCTCGCGGGGGAACGTGCCGCGTGGTGGAGCCCAAAGGTGCCCCTGGTGCTGGGGATGCTGTCGTGGCCACGCTGGCCCCTGTGGGCGACGGAGTCCTGCGCTTGCCAAAGCTGCAGCCTTGGTGCAGCACCCGTGCAAGGGGCTTGACTGCTCGCTCCAGGTTTGCTCTTTGGACAATTTTCTTTGTGAAACTTAACAGGAACTGCTGGTTAATTGCTTAGGTGGTTTCACTTTTAAAACTTGTCAGAACAACTAAAGTGTGGATTAAGAGCCTTTTTATACATATGAGTAACAATTCAAAAATTCCAAACATGCATATAGGACGAATCCTCCAGATCTTAAGTGCAAACTCACATGCATGACTCCCTGTGTTCGCAGCACTCACCCCAATGAAGAAAGGGATGATCGTATTTCCCTGCTTTTCCGTGCTCATGAAATGTGAGAATGTTAATGCTGAAAGAACTGAGATAACAAAAATTAATATTGAAGTTGACCATTTTCGTTTTCTAACATGTTTTTGTTAAAGGCACTTCCTGCTATTGCTCACTGTACGTAACTGGTAGCCGCAGTCTAAGGTTTCAGATTCATAGTCAGAATGAAGGACACGTTCAAACAAGCTATGGGTTGCTTAATACAACTGACTTCATAAATACTTTGACCCGTGCTTCACGTTTTCCTAACAGGAACTTATGTTTTCAGTTTCTAGAGATGAACCTTAGAGAAAAAAGTCTTTATTTACATTTTTATATTTTGCTTAAATTTGAAAGGTTTGTAAAAATTGTTTTAAAGTGAAAAAACTGTTCTTATAAATCATCATTAAGGTGGTATTTAATTAACCACTAAAGCTTATGTTTAAAAACATTTTTCTTCCTACTTTGGGAATCTCTTTTTCTGTTATAGGTTGATATTCCAAAATTCATGGCCTTTGATGTAGAAGTATAGCTTTATTTGAGTTAGAATGCCAGAGAACAAAGCAATGGAGCTTCAAATAAAAATGTCATTTGAGCACAAGCTGGACTTGCAGAGAGCATTGCCCTAATGTTATAACAACATCTTTAATTCAGAATGCTGCTCTGTGCCTCACCTTAAGAGTAAAATGGAAAAAAAATACAAGAAAAATTAACAGTGAAAGGACAGTAAAAGTATTTGGGGAGAAGAACAGGTGGGTGGTTTCATTGTTAATGATAACATGAATGAAGAGCTCTAGGAGTAATGAGGAGGGGAAGTGATTTAGCTGCTATAGGCTTGGCTTTAGACAGGCTTGATCTTCCTTTGCAATCTGGGGAGTGTACATTGAGTGCAAAATACTAGAAAAAGAAAGTTGACATGGAATAAATACAGACAGTGCTACCATTTTCCTTTCTTTAGAAACTAGTTCTTATTTTTATCCTGCTTGCCATTCACGTTATTTTCACTGATGTTAGAGGTTGGCTTCGAAGAATTTGGACTTGGTAGCGCTGCACTAGGTCAAAACCTGCTTGTCAAATGCTGCTACCTATGAGCTGGGTCTGGGGACACGAGGTGGAGGTGGCAGGAGTGGCAGTGCCTGCATGGGTGGGAAAAGTGAGAAATTTGGGTTCAGTAACAGACTTCCAGGAGCTGCTCTGTATATTCTGAGTATATTCTGATCTTGGAAAAGGCAAAGACAGAGCGGCAAAAACAAAACCAAGAAAAACACCCGTTCTGTCAAGACAGGCTGCCCCAGCGAGATGACTGTATTTTGCTGCATGAGGAATGGGCGTATGTTTGAGTATATAGAGAAAGGCTGGTAGAATAAGAGAAAACAAATTTGGACAATGAAATATGTGGAAGATGAATATGTAACAGTAGTGAATTCAGGGATAATGTATAAGGAGTTAAAATGGAAGGAGACAGAAGCACGGAAGGAAAGAAATTGTTCCAAGGTGAAATGAATGACAAGAAGATGGATTGTTATAAAGGGATTAGGGTGAGATGGGAAGGGAAGATAAATATGAAATAAGAAAAACAACTGGGTCTTCTGTAGCACTGTGCCTAGCCATGTAATATATGTATACTATATTATACGTATAAACTATATAATATAGTTGGGTGTTTTATGCTAATCTTGTCTTTTATCTTTCCTTTCTTAGTCACATAGAAAAAA
Source organism: Tinamus guttatus (assembly GCF_000705375.1). The sequence continues at coordinate 191,838 of NW_010583039.1, read as the reverse complement.
TTACAACATGGCAAGATCCTCGAAAAACTATGAACCAGCCGCTGAATCACATGAACCACCATCCTGCAGCTACTTCCACACCGATGCCACAGAGGTCCATGGCAATGTCCCAGCCAAATCTGGGTGAGTTCTGGATGGCATCCCTCTGGTGAAAACACAAAAAAAAAATGAAGAAAAGAGACACATTTCATTATATAAATGCATGTTGTTATATTTGTTGGCCAAAGTAACGTTTGCTTCGGAAACAGTAGCTCTGATTCTGTTATCAAGTCAAACAGTGTGTTCTCCACTTTCTTTTTTTATTTTGTCCCTCAATAGAGTCGGCAGCAAGGGAATTGGCTCTATTTGAGGTAAAACTCTCAAAATCTTATGCATTTTATTTAGGAGCCTCGATGCTATTTTTTTTGCCGTAGCATTGGAAATGGAATAATAAACTCTTCCTGTGCATTTTCATTCAGAGTTGCTATAAGGCCCCCACGAGCCTCCACGTTTTTCTCAACACTCACTCTGCGAAGTGCTGCTCAGAGTGTGTCTGCAGTCTTTTCCGTATTTGTTCAGATCAGAAGTGGTAGCCATTCCTTTTTTTTTTTTTTTTTTTGTAATTAGCTTCTGCACTGTAATTTAGTCTATTTTAGGATAGACTTACTATAGAAAAATCTATCTTATAATAGGAATTACCTGAAGAACTTCTCTAAATAGCATTTATTCGGTGTTCCTGTTCTGCCCTTTACACTTAGTTTTAAGCATCTACTAAAATTCATATGATTTTCCTGAATCGGAGACTTAGTGAAAAAAGAAAGCCTTGAAAATTCTGAAACTTTTAAAGGAAAGCTGCAAGTGAAGAAAACCTTCTCATATATAGCTGAGGCAAATTTCTATCTTTCACTTCGGCAGTTCAAATCCTAGCAGTTTTAATTTTTCTACATTTGAAGAAAATGAAGAGTAGATAGGTCAGCTGGTAGGCTCCAAATTATACAGCTAGCACAAATAGTTAGTATTAGAAACACAACCCAGATTCCAGTTCAGGTTGATTTTCAATAGGGTGATCTTGTGATTTCATGATTATTTGTTTGCAGTGCAGTTCGTCAGGATTCTCATCACATATCAAGAAAAGCTCAGTAAACTTTTGCCTACCAGTGGTGACCAATAGCAGCCGCACAAAACAGCTATTTATTTTTGCCTTGAGTTTATTAAACCCCCCTAGGCCATCCCCGTACGTGGCCACAGCACGGCGTTGTCCCTTGTCTTGTGCCCGCTCCCGCCCTGCGCACAGCGGAGCCGCAGGACGTTGGAGCCGCGGGTGCCGGGGCAGGAGCACCCGGGCGCCCCGAGGGCTCCCACGTGCTGCAGGGAGTCACCAGTGCGGCGGGGCCAGAGGTGGCTCTGGGTGCTTCTGAAGCAAGCTGGAGGTAAGGAATAGGAGTAAGGAATCATCTTCAATGATGCCAGCACCTATTACATCCAGTGCAATTCAAAAAAGAAAAAAAGAACAGAGAAAATCCCATAAATCTGGATGATAGGTTTTCCCCAGATTTGTCAGTGGAAGTGAATGAAAGCCCACTCCCCTACTGAAATATTTATACAGTGAAACTCAAAGGAAGTCTTTTTTTGTTTGTTTGTTTGTTTTCAGACTACAATAAAATACTCTTAGGGTTTCAATTTGAGTCTCTTCTAGAAGGGACTTTGGATGCTCAGAAGGGACACTTTCATAGACTTCAAAATCTAGCACATCAAATACAGAATATATTTAATTAAGTACCTCTCACGTTTATAGATCATGCTCCATTTTTTTTCTTATATATTTGCACAGCCCTTAGTGCAATGGCATCTGACCTCTCACTGAATCTCCTAAACACTAGTATACTACAAGTGATACGTACAGATTTCCACTGTGTCCATGTTTACTTAATCAAGAACTATTTTATCAACACAGTTGAACATATTGGAACTCTGTGCGGTTTTAGCATCCTTCTGAAGGGATGCTGTGACACTTCTTTGGGAGCAGGCAAATCTGCTAGCACAGCAGGGTTGGTGTTCAGCACCTTTTTATTAAACTCAGCATCACAGCTACTCATTTTCCAGTCTCTCTGAATGGCCACACTGAATGGGAATACCATTTTATTAAAAATATGAAGAAAAAAAAAAGGAATTTAATGTAGAATGTTTGTAGAATGTTTTTGTTTATATGTACAGAAATTTCAAGATTGTTGCAATCCGAGCAGGCTGCACCTCGTGCACCAGTTTAAACAACATTGAGTGCAGCACGTTAGCATGCCTCTGTTCTTGAGCTGGCCGCAGCGGGGACGCGCACGGCGCTGCGCTGGGCCCGCTTCCCGGGAGCGTCCGGTGGCTGTGCCGCGGAGAGGTGGAGCTGGACGACAAGTTCAACCTCCTTTCTGGCCAGCTCTGGTTCTTAGCTTTTCAGCAAATGAAGACTATGGCTCTGTCTGGTGCCTTAGCATTTTTCAGTACTGTAAGATTCTTTTTTTTTAAAAAAAAGGTTTTCTTTTGAAGACATGCCACCTACAAGAGAGGGATTTAAGTATTCCAGGTCTGAATTCTGGTCTGCACTTTCAATTACTAACACATGTGTCTTCCTTGCTATGCTTCTCATGGAGATGGAAAATACAGTCTGTTCTGTACAGATTGTTGCTTTGGTTTATAACCTTCTTCCAGCTCTAAATGCTGGGAAGTGTACAGTGCACTTACTGACATGCTATCAGAGGCAAATAGTGTGACTGAGTGATACCACATCCTAGAGTGCTGGTGCTTGAGATAACACACAGCAAAAATTCACTGAAATTCTTAAACGTACCTTAAGAAATCTGCTCTCCTTTTGCTATTTTTTTAACTGTGGTTTTACGTTATCCATTTATGAACTAGATATCCCTGTTTTTCTATAACTTTACCAGTTAGGTGTTCTCACTAACATTTGAACTGAAGACATCTGAAGGCTTTTCTTATTTGATGCATCTTGTTAAGTTGTTAGTAAGTTAGTAACATTTACATAAAATTAATAAATGTCACACAGGTTTCTGCACTTGCTTACACAAAACCGTTGAAGTCAATAAAATTTTGTGAATGGTAAAGGAAATTTGATTCAGATATTGAAAATACTGCTGTAGATTAGAAGATATTCAGGTATGCCTAGTCAACCTTTCTAAACACTTTTTTTTTTTTCCCTAAGACAGTTAGTAGATGGAAAGAGTCGTGTTAAGAGTCTTCCAACTGTACATTTCTCTTGCTGAACTGCAGCAGGAAAAATGATCGGTCTCTGCGGAAGGCTTGAAGCGCTGCACTTCCTGGCTCTACGTGAATACTGTGTCTGTTCCACGTGCTCTGCGCGTGGACCGCGTTCTGCCTCTTCTGAAAGCACAAGTTAGGCCTGCTCGGCTGGTGGGTGAAATCCTGCCCCGAAGCCCCGTGCGCTCTCCCCGCTGCCCGCGCTGGGAGGGCGGCCGGGGCGCCGGCCCTGGCCCCCGGGCCTGCCGCGGGCAGCGAGGCCTTTACGAAATTCTGCCTTTTGCAACAATTTATAATTAAGTGCTTCAGATGATCAGTCTCTTATTGTGTAGTCTTTCTCTATTCTACATTGTGCAACACTCAGGAAAAAAAAATCTTTTTATTTTCACCCCGCTGCCTTCAAGCCGTTTTAATGAGATTTCTTCTGGAACTGTCCTCTTCCTCCAGTTGGTGAGCACAGTCTGGCCTTCATTTAAATATTTTTAAAGCTTAAAAGTCTGCAAACTATTTCAACAAAAAGTAACAAAAGCTTCTCATAGTATTTATATTTTCTGTATAAATCACTTGAATTTATACATCTAAGTTACTTAGGAAGCAATTCTAAGGAAAAAAAGCAGACTGGCTGCAAAAATCTTAGCCTTCTTGGTAACACGGCATGCATCATTATAGAGCCAGTTGTAGAATTAAGGCCATAAAACATATACTGGTTCTATTTGTGGTAAATGGCTATTCAGTGTCTCTCCATGTCTTAAGTGCCTTGTTTAGATTTTTTGCAGTCCTTCTTCCAAAGCTGATTAGAAGATATGATTATAGAATTTCACCAATTGCTGCTGTTTAATTGTCTGCTCAAACTGACAAGAATTATCTTTACAGGAGCTTTTAAATCTCCCACAAGAACTGTGAGTGCATGGGTAGTTGCACAGGTGGTGAGGAGCTGTGGTGCTCTCACACACTTTGTGCAGCGCTGCAGCGTTGCTGGTGAAGCCCGAAGGGCACGAGGGCAGCAAGGTGGAAGGGCAGAGGCGGGATCCCCTCCTCAGGCAGCGGGAGCGCTGGTGAGCAGCACAGGCCTCGCAAGGCCCGCTTATTCCAGGTGCTATCCAGGTGACCAGCTGCGCTAAGTCGTGCCCTTGGTCTGGTGCTTTGTGGTTTTTGGCCTTCTGACGCTAGGTGAAATGCCTTTGAGTTTATTTGGGAATGTACAGGGACTTGCAGTCCAGCTGGGTTATATGTGTGTTCGGTGTCAGTGAGCGCAGAGAATTCAGCCCGGCTGGATGTGGCTGGTGCTCCCTCCGGTGCGCGGGCTTCACCTGCTCTCCAGTGCTCACAGCGCAGCACGAGCAGCAGAAACGGGGGCTCTGCCCAGCTTCACCTGTGGGCATTTCCCCGTGCTGGCGCGCAGTGCGCCTGCGTGTGCTTGATGGGGCCGGTGCTCCTCAATCCGCTGTGACCCATGAGGCGGCTGCGGGGAGGAGCAGCGCGGAGGGGAGGCAGGGAGAGCGGGCAGAGCCGCCGGGGCTGCCCTCGCGCGCTCGTGCCGAGCCGCCTCCTCCCCACGTGCCCCCCAGGGCCGCCGCCACCTTCGTGATACGGGCTGGTTGGTGGCGTGGCGTCCTAGCGCGGTGCGTGTGCTCCCTTGGCAAGCTAGCCCTGTCTTGAGAAAATGTTCCCGTATCACTCTTAATTCTGAAAAATGACACAATACCTGTTACCCAGACGTTCTCTTGGGTTCTGCAAAGCTGAATTCATAAATATGTACATTTGCAGCAAAAAATGAAAACAGTGTAATGATACTTAAATGTGTAATTTTTGAGTTTCCCAGTCCCGCTCTCATAGTCCGTTTGTATCTGGAGCAGCCCATTTAACCTGTGCTCCTGCTGCTGCAGGAGCTCTGCAGGAGCCCGCGCTGCACGGAGGGGCCGCGAGCAGCAGCGCAGCGAGCTCTCCGGCCGGGCTGCCCGCAGCGCGCCGGGAAGCTGGAGCGTTGCAGAGTTCAAGGAAGCAGCACTACAGAACCGTTTCCAGGGAAGGGGCTCAGGCCTTTCCCCCAGCTCGAACAGGAGCAGCCGTGAGATCAGGTGAGGTTGCTCAAGGCTTAACCTGCGGGTTTTGAAAGCCTCTGCAACCCCTGGGAGGATCTCAGGGCAGTTCTTCTCATGCTTTCTCCAGACAGGAAGCTGGCACTGTGTAAAAGCACCTGCTCTGCCATGGAGGATTGCTGCTGGAGGTCCAGAATGTGTAGTGCAAATGTAAGAGTAGAGAATGATTTTTGGCAGAGGAAGAAGGGTGCTATATATACTTTTTTTTTTGGACTTGGTAATGTCTTTCACCTGATTAGAGCACCTGTAAATTTACAGGAGTACAAGAAAAATGAAACTTCATGGCGCATCTGGTACATCAGTTGTATATGGTAGTAATGTTATCTTGATTTTACAACTGATTTAGGCATAAATCCATAGAGATCCTGATTTTAATCTCCTTGGGATCAGTGACTGCATTAATCCTCATAGTTCAGTAGTTCATTCATAGGAATGGTTCTTTTTTTTTCCTACCAAAAAAGTTAACACTCCCTCCATTAGCAGCTTACTCCTTCATCAAGATTTACCAGCGAGCATGAGCCAGGTGATTAGAGGAGGCTGCTTCTAGCAGTTAAATACGCTGGTTCTAGCTGGTGAAAGATGGTGTGTATTAAATAACAGAATTTGATGTGAAGAGCACCTTACACTGGCAGTGCTGTGTGCCGCAGAAAGCCGTCTATGAATCTGAAGTTTGGCCTTCAGCTGTATTGCTCAGTGTAGTTTAATTGGTTCTGGACATGACTTTGCGGTTTCGGTGCTTTGCACCTGCTTTCATTTTTTATAACATGTAGGAAATCAAACCAATAAAAAGTTTCAGTAATCTTGTCTAAGTGCAATGAACACATGAACCAAAGTTTCCGCATCCTGCATGATAAAAGAGGTGTAGCTGCTATTGTTTGGAGATGATAAAATGCAGTTTTGGTTGCAGTGTCAAAATGAGACCCTGGAGATCAGACCACACAAACTCCCAAGGTGTTTAAAAATAGGCAGTGTGTGTTTTTGTGATAACTAACATACATGGCATAGCCTAGACTTCATGAGACTTGCCTTGGCTGGGATTTTGGATAGAAATACTTAATACTGAGAGGGACACGCTTTTCCCCATCTGTAACCCATATCCATACCCTACTTGCACAGTGGACAGGCTTCCTGTTACAGGTCGTTTTTAGTTACTGGCTATCCTGAAAGGAGCTGACACACTTCAGATGTGGTCAGTGTGAATAATCTGGGGACTCGTTTTTGGTTAATGAAGTAACATTTACAGGAGAGCTGGACCCAGCAGAGGGAATTAGCCCATTCTGTGGGAATGGGGGTTTTACTGCACGGCTTTGAAAAAGAATGTGTTTGGTTATTTGCAATTAGAGCCTCTAAGAAATAATTTATGAGGTAGATTTCAAAAGGAGTAAGTTATTCGTGTTTTAAGGGCAGTCAGTATCAGCTGTAGAGATTAACAGGAATTAACTTAAGTAGCAGGCAGATTAAATCCACATGTCTCCAAGAACACCCTAAACCCAGCAACTTACTGTCTAGTAAATCTGAAATATTAAAGATTTATGTGTTCAAAAGAGATGCTGGTATTTTTGCAAAATCCATTAATTTTTAATTGCAAAGTTCTGTTGGTGTAAGCATTTCCCTACTAGGTTAGCAATCCAGGCATGCACTACCCCGGGAGTGGAATGTCATCTGCATAGTTTCCAACTGAATGAAATGTAAAGGCTAAAGATTCCACAAAACAATTAAGAGTAAACAACATATAATTATTATTTTAAATAATAATGGTCATCAGTAATTGGTCATTAGCATGTAAGTTGCTGCTCCGGTCAGGCAGCCCCTGAACTGTTTTTTGTTGATTGTTATTTATTCAGATATTCTTAAAAGGAAGAGATCTGTGTGCCTACAGAGTAAATCTCTAATCTTTTAAACAATTTTCTGCTAATCCATAGCTTTGATGCTGCACCTGCAGGATTTGTTTTAGGCTTGAAGCATTAAAGACAGGAAACTTTAGTTAAATGTGCCTGTCATAGAACTTAGCAGTTGAAACTGTTGAGAAATTTCTGTATAGCTATTTTCAGCCCAGAAATTTGAATAAAGGACTCTCTGTACACTGGGATAGTGCAACTTTCTGGTTTAATACTTTACAGATTTTTGGAACAAAATGCACTCAAACTGAAAAGCAGCATTTTTTGCTGACCTTGTTGGAAGGCTAATGCTGTTTCTGGGAAATAAGTGAAACAAGAAGTTCTTTGTTGGCAGAAGCAGAGACAGAGAAGGAGGGGAGCCTAGTCTTTTTTTCTTCACAATGTCGTGACTAAGTCAAAACTGTAGTATGTATAATATGGCGCTTTTTTCCCTTTTTTTTTTTCCTTTAAACCTCCATAGACATGTGTTTTTCATCAGACTGTGCTGCGTGACACCTGATGCTGGCCAGTTCCTATGAGTTAGACACTGAACTGCCTATAGACAGAGTGGAGAAAAAGACCCACAGCTGCATCCAGACAGTTCTGACACTAAAATAATAAAAGCTGGTACAATCAGTTCAGCACATATGTCAGAAACAATTTACACCTGAATGTTTTGGCTTCTGTAACTTGCAGATCCTCTTGCCCGCAGATTTATCCTTGCTTAGTATAAGCATATATCCAGCAACGTAATCAACAGAAAGGTCTCCTACAATGTTAGAAAACCTAGTTCACTGGAATATTATTACTTTTAAAGCAAAGAAAAGCAACAAAAAGTGTTCACTGTTTGTCTTAACTGCTAAAATAAATTTACACAGTCCCACTTGAGAGATGAGCTGCATGGTGGTAGGTACATTCCAAGGACTGTAAAACTCTGAGGAGACTGGCTGCATACTCCAGGTTTTGGTCATAGCTCCACATTTTTATTCACTTTCAGCTGAGCTGAAAAATTGTGTAACAGCTGTTCAATGAAGAGGCTTCCTTCATTTTGCAAAACAGATTCGTTTCCTACAAGAGAACTGAATTATAAATGCCACCTTGAGTCTCTCAGCTAGGTGGATGAGCACTTTTCAGTTGCCAAGTCCCATTTTAATCTCCTTTACAGAAGTGATTTTGAGCTTTTGGGGTTTTCTGTTGTTTGCAGAACCTCAGAAATGTTCCAAGGGGAGTGCCAAACCCCGTCTGGTGAGTTTGAGCCTACTGAATGAAGGTCGGTTGCCTTTTCTTAATTCTTCCTTTCCTTTCGACCCCTCAGAAGCAGGCCTCAGTTTTAAAGCTCACCCCCAAAACAGGCTGAAAATAATTATTAAAGCATCACCAGTTTGATGGGTATCGCTGAACTGGAGTTGATTCCATGTTGGGTAGTCTAGCTGGAATGCAAATGGCTTTTTTTTTTCTAACCCAAATTCTGTAATGCCTCTTATAGCTTTCAAATATAAATTCAGAATTCAAACATAAATAATAACAAGCATTAATAAATTCAAGTAAAAAGGACAATAGTTGTGCCATATGATGGTGCAGGACCAGACCTTGCAGAATGTCACTGCTCTGTAACGCTGCCCACTGGGGTTGACATGGAATTCCCTCTGGCCTCTCCAGGCTCCTGCAGACGTTCAGTGACAGCGGTGTCAGCTGAGCACTAAAACAGCCCCCCGGGACGTGTTCAACTCCATGGCTCAGTCAGGAATGGTCACAGAGAATCAGTAACAGTTTGGGGTAGTTCCAGGAAAAGTAAGTACAGTAACAAGCCCAGTTAGGTAAAAGACTTTCCTCAAAATAACTTTACATATGTAGCGCAGGGATAGTTTTGCGTTATTGAGATTCTTTTCATTCCAAATAGTCTATTTATAAAGATACACTTTGAACTTGAAATATAGCCTATATCAGCCATATCAAACATACTTAAAGGTGTTCCAGGCAGTCTATTTGCTTCTCTCTGCATGTTTTTATAGCCTTACTTTTAGGAAAAGCCTAACTTCTATCCTCAAAGTATTTTTCTTTTTGCTGTTTGAAGAACTCACACAGTAAGAAGGGAAAAGCAGTGATAACTCTAAGTCTGTAAGAACTATATGAGTGTACCCTTCCACACACAAAGAGCGCACAAAGAGCAAGCAGAGGAGAGTCGGGAGAAAGAAAAAGGAGGGAGAAAATTTTTGTCTGGCTTTGTCTACGACATCATCAGATTTCCCTGGAGTGTGTCATCTGTCTCAAGTTGTCCCTAGCACTGCAAGGAACCTGGAAAGATCATTCATCACTGGTAGATGTTCTTAATGGTTTTTGACCTGAACCTTTCTTTAGGTCTTCCAATTTTCTCAGCTTAGGTCAGAATTTCTCAGAAACCAGTAGCTGTGGATGTAGGAAAATTCTGTTTTTCTGCATTCAGCTAGCGTGGTCATCCCTCTTGCTAATTTAGGAGCCTAATGCAGGATATTATAGATCTGAAATTGTGTGAAAAGCCAGGCCAGGTGTGGTAGGTCTTCCCCAAGCTGGGGCTGTTACGATTCCACAACATGAAGTGGATGCGCCTGCTCTGCAGTTGATGCGTTGAAGGAGGCTTAGCTGGGGATGAACTGCGTGTGCCTCTGGAGGGGTCACGTAGAAGGGCACCCTGGCGTGTCCGTGCGGCGCTGCCCAGCGCTGCCCGTCCTGGGAGCGCGTTGCGGAGATGCCGCGGTGTCCGCCTGCTTTCCGCAGGGTCCAGAAGCGTTTATGAGCAGTGGCTGTGCCTGACCTGCAGGTAATACAGGTGCTCATGGACCCAGACTGGCGCTGGATCTAACACAGGGCTCATCCAGATCTGTTAGATCTGGACAGTTAGTACTGATCTGCATAAATTAAGTATATTGCATATATATATATATATGAGTACTTAAAAATCTACTGTGATTTAATGACCATTCAGCTAGTGCTTGGACTCAGCTGTTTTATTACAGCGCATACGATATTTTGACCCTTAAGGTATATTTTTAAAGCAGCTGAATGCAGCATTTGCTGTGGGAAGTGTGGCAGCATGTCCAATAGTATGTGTGCTAGATTTTAGGTTCATTTCGTCTTTTTGCTCTTTTCGTCATTTTGTCTTCTAGTTAATGGCTATATAAAAGAAAAGCATTGCCTAACAGTCTCATATTTTATGTTGTTTCTATTTCCTGTAAAGATTTGTGTGGATCTGAATGTGTATTGTGTGTATGCCTAAGCACACTGACCTGCAGCAGGGTTTTCTGGGCCTGAGCGCTTGGTGAGCTGTGAAGGTGGGTGCCTGGCATCCATGCTGAAGGCAGAGTTGCCCAAACCCCGTTTTTCCTAAAGCAGCGTTGCTGGAGGACTGCGCGTCAGCTGGTTCGGAGCTG
>NW_010583039.1:162999-180783 GCF_000705375.1 Tinamus guttatus | reverse complement strand
CGCAGTCCTGGCTGCGGCGCGCCCGCCCGGGCGCAGCTCCCCGGCGGCGAGAACGGCGCGAGGGAAAGGTCATGGGAAGGTGCCCGTCTGAATCCTCAGGCAAAAAAACCTTGTGCCCCCTCCGGGGTTTTGGTGGATGGGGTGTTTTAGCTGGAAGAGAAGAGCTTTTCCATTTATGTTATTGCCTCGTTAGCGAAAAGTCCTTGAAAAAATGTCAGTGAATTTTTAAAGAACTACGTGGCAGTTCTCATAATCCAGACTGGCTTTAAGCACCATATTTAATTTGTGTATTAATTTTTTTGGAAATGCAAAGGTGTGGAAGGAAAGAAGGTTACAAGGTTTGTAAAAGACCTCAGGCCGCGCTGCTGGGAACTACTCGCATATAAAATAGGAACAGCAGAGTCCATCCTGTTTTCCATCTTGGCCCTTTTCCTTCCTGGCTTGTCACAGCTTGGTACTGTGAGGGATGCCTCCCTCGAGGCATCCGTGACCACATTGTCCTTAAGGGCGGCAGTTGAAATTTTGGCTTTGTGGTGCGATTGTGGGGTTGTGCTGCTGCACAAAGACTTCTTCTACAGCAGGGTTCTCAGTAAAATGCCACTCCAATAGGGAGTTGTGTGCTGATTTACAGTTTCTGAATTTGACCAGAAAAGACTGCATTGAGACAAGTAACTCCGCTGTCTGAGCAGCCTCGCTCTGTTTGCAAGGGAAGGAGCCAGGTCTGCCCCGGACAAGCTCCCCCTGCAGCGGGGCTGCCCAGGGGCCGGCCGCGGGCGAGGGCCATCCCCAAAGGCCCTAACTGCACGATTTGCTGCTTGCGTATCCGGATATGGTGAAAGGCTTAAAAATAGCTCTGCTCCGTTAAATCAGGCCTAAAATCATTAGTCTTTTTTTGATCTTGATTTATTAGACCTTTTTCATTTTGAATATGAAACCATGAGTTGTACTCAAGGTTTACCTGACGTAGGTAGAGAGGAGATATAACAGGGCTGAACTTGGCCCCTCTTGTTTGACTAATTTTGTACGGACTCACATATGAGAAAGTTGTTAAACTTCGTTCTGGCTTGATGTACGTGCTTAAAATAACACCGAATTTGGACTGCTCTTTCAATACAAGATCGATAAATATTTCTGCTGAACTTTCTAAAGAAATTGGTATAATGTACCAGTAACCTGCAGTTTACGCTCTTTTGCTGTAATAATTCTTGCACTGCAAACACAGATGGATAGTCCACTGACTCTAGCCCAAAACATAACATGACTGCAGCCTTTTGGAAGAAAGGCACAATTTTTGTTCAGAAGAGACCGAAACATCTGTTGGGAAGAGTGAGCAAGTGCCAATAGATCACTGGGGTTTTTTTTGTTGTTGATTGTTTGTTTGTTTTTGTAATGAATGCATTAGAAATGCCACTTAACTGTCTTTTCCTCCTGTTTATTGCTTGGCTACTTGAAGGAAGGAAGTGAACCTCCGATAAGGTACTGTGGAGAGGTGGCTCCCTGCAGCGGCTGGTGGCTGGTGCCCCCGGCTCACGCTGCTTGGTTGTGGCTGCATCGCTGGGGCTCTGTTCCCGCAGCGTGCGGGCGCCTCTGGCTCTTTGCTGTGGTTGTGACCCTTGGCGAGGTAGACGGGCGCACTAACCGCCTGCGGTGACTCGTGCGGGCGGCGGGACAGACCCCTTTGTGCGTCACTGTGTAGCGGGACAGAGCGTCTCCCTCTGCGCCTCGCGGCCAGGGCCAGGCAGAAACCGCCTCGGCTGTGAAACGTCCCATTATTTGTTCTGCTGTCTTTTTCTGCCGTAATTAATGCAGATCGGCCAGTAAAGAAAATGTAAACATTGAAATCGTTTTAGTTATCTTACTGCCTGTTATGGACATGCATTCATTGAGGAATTTTCAATTAAAAACATGTATATCATTTATTGCCTATCATTAGGTAAATATTTTAATGTATCAGGATATATATAAATATTTGCTGTATTATTACTTTGCTTGTTTGATATACCAATGAAACATACCAGCTTTTGTATTAAATAAGCAGTGTCAAACCTTGTCAGGTGGAGCGGTTGCTTCGGCCCTCCTGGTGTTGGTAATAGCTGGCGCTCGCTGTGCCCCGCTCCGCGCGCGGTCCTGACTCACCGTTTCTGTCCTCCCGCGCAGTTCTGAACCAGCAGCACCAGGGAGCGGCGGTGCCGCAGCAGAGCCGCCCGGCGCCGCAGCCTCAGCCCGGGCTGCTGGGCTTGCCCAGCGCCCTGACCGCCCAGCAGCAGCAGCAGCAGAAACTGAGGCTCCAGAGGATCCAGATGGAGAGGGAGCGCATCCGGATGCGGCAGGAGGAGCTACTGCGGCAGGTAATGCTGAGCGCCCGTCCTAGGCTGCTTCAGGTGTTTTCGGGCTTCCACGTATTTGTGAGGTACAATTAGTAGCTGTTCCCATTCATCAAAATTGACCTTTGTTTTAGGGGAGGGAAACGAGAGGCTAACAGAGCAGAGCCTCCATGCAACAAGCAAAGAGCATTTCCTGCTTTCTTTGACCCAGGCTGAGCAGGGCACAAGCGGCCACATCTCTGCACATTGCCATCCTCGGAAGCGGTGGTGCAAAAAAATAGATTCAACTGTTGCAGAACTGTCAATTTAAGGACCAGTTTGTTCACTGCAGATGTGTATAAATCTGGAGAAATTATCATCCTCAGTCTGCCATGGTTTATGTAATGGATTGTGTCCATGCCTCGCTAGGAAGAGCAGAGTACACGGGGTTGTTCTTTAACCCACAGCCTTTGCCTTTGGATGCAAATCAAATCAGATACACATCCTAATCTCCTAATCCTAATCTGTGAATTTTCCAGACGTGGTTTCTTTGTGGCTGCTTGTGTATTGTTCTGTTTCTTAACATCCAGCTCTATATAATGAGTAATATTGTATGAAAGAGGTGCGTAGCTTTGTGTGTAACTTTAAGAAAATGAGCAGTTTTAACAATTGCAAAGGATAGGATTCCTCTGCTAGGGAGAACCGCAGCGATGATGCTGTTTTGCAAGCGTTATTCACCAGCTTCCTGGAGAACACAAATAGTCTGTTTCCCTCAGGAGCAGTGTGTGAGCTGACTACGTTCTGCCAAGGGTATCGCTCACCGTGATGGCCAGCAGCCTTCTAGATGCTGCACTTAGTGGTGACTTCCCCAAATAATTGTGTTGTGCAATTAGCGTTTCATATCTGCAGTCCTTTTGTCTTCGGGATCATGCCATAATTTGTAGTTATTTTAGGGTAACATTTGTTTATACTGTATTTAGAAGTGCAGTGTGACATTTTTGGCAGCAGGTCGAGGTGCATCTGTCACTGGGCTGATTGCACCAATTGGCTGAACTTTTCTGATGCTTCACTGGAGTACAGTAAGTTGCTGCAACATTTTGAAATGCCAGTGATTTGTTTATATATATAAAAACAATATATATAAACAATGTTTATATATATATAAAAAAGCCCTGCACTGGACTCTCTCCAGCAGCTCCACATCCCTCTTGTCCTGTGGAGCCCAGAACTGCACACAATACTCCAGATGCGGCCTCACCAGGGCTGAGTAGAGGGGCAGGATCCCCTCCCTTCTGGAGCCGCTCTTCTTAACGCACCCCAGGATCCCATTGGCCTTCTTGGCCACGAGGGCACACTGCTGCCTCATGGTCACCTTGTCGTCCACCAGGACGCCCAGGTCCCTCTCTGCAGAGCTGAGAAGAGACAGCAGCTGAGCAGACAGGGACACGTGGAAGGTGCTGTGGGCGGCAAAGCCAGAGGGACTGGAGACTGGAAATAGAGATCCGGGTGATCAGAGCAGATTTCTCAAAAGAAATGTGCCTGTGCCCACAGCTTTTATAAGCAGTCCTGAAAGTCTCACATTGATGGCAAGATTTTTGGTTTTCTCTGTGCAGCTTTTTAATATTGGTTTTGCTAAATATGTTGTTACTTTTTTTTTCTCTCTCTCTCTTTTTTTTTTTAATTTAAGCATCCTATCTTATTTAAATTAATGGAAGAAAAGGTCTTTAAAGTTGGCAGTGACAGAGAGTGTGAGGTCCTCTTTTTCCATGCTTTTATTTCAGAACATTTTTAATAACATTTTACAAAAACAGCAATTTTCAAAACAGTAACAGTACAGCTGTTTGCCAAATTAAAGGGTTATTAGGATGGTATTGAAAGTGTTTCTTTTTATCCTGTAAAGAAAATGCAGTTTGGGGTAGATTTAATGCAGACTTTCAGGTAATACAGGCTGTCAGCCAATATAGACTTTAATGAGAACATGATTAAACTTTTATCCTCATGTATAAACTATATTTAAGTCAGATAACTCCCTGATTGCACCAGTAGCACCTTAGTAAGTCAATCTTGTTCTGGCGGAAAGAACAAATTCAAGACGAATGTAGATCCTATCATATAGTGGGGTTTTGGAAAGGAGAGAATCCATAAGAAAATGAAAACGGATGTCTGGAAAGTGTAGAGTTGCTAAAAATATTACATGAGAGTAGTTCTAAAAAAATACTTTCCAATATGCAATAATTTGCATAATTTGTAATTTTTCTCTTTAACCTCTTTGCACTAAATGTAAGAACTTTAAAGAAGGTTAATTAGCAAGATTAATTAACAGAAATTCAACGAAACATTTTGAAACAGTACAGCACCACGTGGCTGCATTTGAAAGGGGCATTACCACCCCAGTGTTTCTCCGCCTCTGCGGATCCCTCCCTGGCCGCACATCCGGGCCCATCCCCTGGAGAGCCCCCGGTCCGGCCGCGCGCCCAGGGGGGAGGCGGCTCCCGCCGCACACACGGGGCTCGTGCGGCTCCCTGGGCAGCTCCGGCCCCTCGTCGCCTTCCTCGTCCTCGTCCCCGTTCAGCTCTGGAGTTCCTAGAACAGAAACCTGTTTGTGCAGAAAGGACTGATCACCATTCTGGAAGGAGTTGAATTTATTTCTTACCGATTTGTTTGGCAGCTTTCCAAAGGAAAAGGGATACCTGCTGCTTAGGTGCCCCATGGAAAATGAAGTAGTAAGAGGTGATGTCAGTGAGAAAGGCCAAGGGTTGTGAGAGCAGGTGTCCCGTCTGCTCCTCTCCATGCACAGGAGGAGCCTTCCCTCGCTGCACAGGACAGCACGGCTGACGGAGCCAGGGCAGCGCTTTGCAGAGGTTGATTTCAGCTCCCCAGCCACATTCACTAAATGCATCTATGAGCATTGGAAAGATGAGGGGCTCAAAAGAGACCACGGAGGAACGGTGTGTGAGGATTCGGAGGTAGATGCCAAACAACTATCTCTGTTGGCCAGTACCCCTGCTTTTGAGAGGTGCTGTAGCTTGTGACCACAGTATTGTTGTCTGTGGTGCTGCAAGAGATCTCGGGTACTTTTTGCTGGAGATGCCATTCATGAATATGGTTCTTCAGGGCAATCATCATTAGCTTGCAGATACGCTTAAAGGGAGGGGAGGATGCAAGCTCTCACAACTCTGTGACTGTGTGGTTGGTTCTGTGCTGGTGACCCTCGCAGTAATCATGCTGGAGAAGCAGAGGGGTCCAACACTCGCAGCACGGCTGGAATTGTCCTTCCAGGAGCACGCCTGCCCATGCGGTGCAGCCCGCACTCCTTCTGCTTCCCAGCCCAAATCTGACTCCACGCTGCAGGATTACGCTGGTCAGCACGTGAAGTGCACAGAGTTGGTGGTGTAAGCTGAAGTAAAGACTCGCAGGCTGCCATGCCACTTTCCAACAGAGGGTAGATTAAGTGGCTTTATAATAAATGTAGCATTTCTTGCAATAGAGACAGAACTTAGGTTGTGCACATACCAGCAGGAGTCTTTATTTAGGGTGCTGGAGGCTTTTTAGCTCACAATTTGTCTTGCCTTGCAAGGCCTAGCGAAATCCTGGGGTAGATGACAAATTCCCAGAGGGTGCAGGTTGGCAGCCCCGAGGGCAGATGCCGTGTCCGGGTACCAGTAGTCAAGGAGAAGGTGAATCTCTCCATCTCAAAGCAGTCAGTAGTTGGCACCGTGTTTGTTGACGCATCACGGTGCCTGATGGCATCAGGTCAGCTGCCAGGCAAGGAACAGCCAGGCAGCAGGAAGGTCTCTAAATAATATGTGAAATTCGCAGCTGTTTGTGTGGGAGCAGTAAGTCCAGTGCACTGGCATGAATGGTCTATTAATTCTTAAAAATTATTTAAAAATTTAATGCAAATTATTATTTTTCAGTGAATATGTTAAATTGGTAGTTTGATTATAAATAAAACATTGCATGAATGCACTCCAATATATGTTAAGGACCAGTGAGTAATTTTTCATGAAAAGACCAGAGTAGTGCTCTTCATGGAAGAAATAAATTGCAAACAGAATAAAATATCAAAATCTAGCTTTAAAAACGTGTTTGCCTTTTCTGTATTGGGGACTGTGAGGAGCCGATTTAGTGGAGAAAGATTTTCTACGAGGATTTAAGTAAAATGTTTCCTTTGCTCATTTCCTACCAAATAAATAATGGTAATTGGGCTCAGCACACCAGGTAAATCCCAGCGGCGACGCAGTTTGCTGCCGCCGCGCTTTGCTTCGCAGCGGTGTCCGGAGCGTCGCGCGGCCCCGCGCTCGGCTGCTGCCTCAACACGAGGCCTCTCGGCAGGCAGGGGTCTCGCGGCGTGAGGATCGTCCCAGAGCTGCTGGAAACTGGTGTATTTAAATCTTCAGGTTGTAAAATATTTTATTGCTACTTGAGACCAGATCTCTGAGGACCTGGGCTCGCTGATCAGTGAACTGAAATTGTAATTTCAATCTTTCCCTGCTCTAGCACATGTGTGAGAACCCTCAGCTGGAGTGTGTTGGCCCAAAATGCATGGGCAGGCTCCTCGTCACCAGCTTGCACGTGCAGAGTTTTGCGATGGGCAGCGCACAAGGAGTTGTGATTTGCAGTGTTCATGGCTTGGTTTTCGTGGGGCTTCTCTTTGCGAGCAGCGATGAGCGCGCTTGTTCTGCGGGCATGGGCTCCTGCTCACCACATGCCACTGCCACCAGCAGACCAGACGTGTTAATGATTTTCTTTACATCCTTGTAAACACACAGTAATCAGCTACACTGTTTAGAATTACCTTAAGACGTACATACTGAACATATCTTCTTTTATAAGTATTTCTGAATGGTTGCAACAATCTTTCCCTTGTTATTTATTCACTCCTTAGGAAGCTGCGCTATGCAGACAGCTTCCCATGGACTCCGAAAACATGGCCCCAGTTCAGACTGCTGTGAACAGCCCTGCAATGACACAAGATCTACGGCCTATTACGAATAACGGATCAGATCCCTTCCTGAACAGGCAAGTTCATGGCCCACCACTAGATGCTTGGTTCCGTTGCCCTGTCTGTACTTCTGAAGCTGTCTCTTCTAAGCAGATTCCTGTTTTGCAGTTACTGTGAACAGGGGATACAGCCTAGTGGCTGACCTGAAATTTTTCAGTTTACACTTCAAGAAAGAATCTCAGAAAAACAAACAAATGATAACAGATTTTAAATGTACCTGTGTGCAGAGGATTCTGGGTACGTTGCCTTGGTATGCTCAATTATAACTCCGTTATCTCAATTAGTTTTAGGCAATCAAAACAGTTGTTGTCCGGAGATTTATACATATGTGTATATTGCGCCACATTAGTGTCTCAACAATTGTGAAGGAGTTTTCATGAGTATTTAATATCTAGTGCTCTGTCTTGTCAAACACCGTGATCAGGGACTCGCTAACACAACTTCTTTACTGAGGCTTTTTCGTGTTTCACTTTGTAGTGGCCCGTACCATTCCAGGGAACAGAGTACAGACAGCGGCCTAGGCCTGGGATGCTACAGTCTACCCACAACACCGGAGGATTTCCTCAGCAACGTGGATGAGATGGATACAGGTAGAGCTTGAAGCTCCCATAGAGTTTAAAATATAATAACAGTAAAAACAACTTCTTGTTAGGACCAACAGTGTTTTACAATTGCATAACTGAACAATAAGCTCTCAGTTTCTGATGCAAGAGAACAGACTGTGACTGTGGAGGAAAAGGCCGTAAAGACTTTTAGCACCTGGAAGGTACCAGATTCTGCCCTGCTACCTTAGATTATGATAATATAGCAAATAGGTACGTGTTGGAAAACCCAAGCCTTAATTCACGCTTTAATTATATAATCCAAGATAGGACAAGAAAAATAGTCTTGGGTTATTAAAATTACTAAAATTTCAGGACAAATCACTGCATCTCTTCCATTGGAAAAGTTGGATTTGCCTTTAAATAGCATTTGTTCAGCTATTTAGGTTTTGGTACGTTTGGGTTTTTTTTCCTAAAGAGTGAAATTCTCCAGTGTTTCCTCACCTGAACTTCCCTTTGAAGTCATCTGGAGTTCTGGATGGTGCAAAGGGTGAGAGAGTGGTCGAGAGAGTTCCTGTAAAATTCTTTTCTCGGTTACATGCCCTGGCTTGAGTCCGCCCTTGTGCAGAGAGCAGGAGAGAGGGTTTATACAGGCCGAGCTGCATCGTTGTCTTTGCAGACTGGTGATCTTTGAACAATCACGCCGAGTGGAAGGTCCGAGGCTGCGTACACTGAGCACTGCTGGAAAGAGGTTTCTTATGCTTTTTAGGGTGAAGCAAGGGTATATAATTAACTCTTACAAGAATATGCTTTCTGCAAGCAAATATGGTTCTGAGGTAACATTTGTAGAGGATACAAAGCCTACAAGTGCTTATGGGAAAGAGGATTTTTTTAAAATTAACTATATTGTTCTAAATTACTCATGAGAAGGGATCAATATTTCAAATATTCTTCTTTACTTTTCCTAGGAGAAACTGTGGCACAGACAACAATGAGCATAAATCCACAACAGACACGCTTCCCTGATTTCCTCGACTGTCTTCCAGGAACAAATGTTGATCTTGGGACTTTGGAGTCAGAAGACTTGATTCCTATCCTCAATGATGTGGAGTCAGTACTTAACAAAAATGAGCCCTTCCTTACTTGGCTGTAACCATCCATTATTTAAGGCCAGTTCAGTCCATAATGCAATTCAGCATTTCCTTTTCCTCTTGAAACAGAGGTAGAGCATCTGAAAATCCTCAGAGATGCAACTTGCTGCCTTAATGACTTCTGTTAGATCAATTTATGGTCAGTTTAATCTCTGCCTGGATTTGGTTGACAGTAACTTAAATATAAAAATATATATAAGTATCTATTTCTCATTTAAAAACAAAACAAACAAAAAGTTTTTTTATGCAGCCGTTTTTTGTTTGTTTTTTTCCTTTACAGATCAGGCAGAAACATTTCACTTTCAGGACAGAAAGTGAGTTGTGTGTGCATGTTCGTATCTGTTCTAATGGTTATTGGGTAACATCACAAACTTGTAATGGATCACACAAGTTAACTGCTAGGTCACTTGGTTGAAAAACCTGCACAGCATCAGACCATGAGAGCAGTTTTATTACTATATTTATGACAATAATACAAAAGCTTTTATATTGATTTCCTTAAGCTTTAAAATCTTTTCATTATTAGTAAAGCTGTGCTGTATGGAATGTAGATTAAATCTGATCCGTATCAGCTATAATCATTCTCATTATACATTTGTAAAGGCACAAGCAGTACTATTGCAATTTCTTTTTCAGTATATTACTGTATAGTTTCCATATAATAAATACTTCCAATTTGAAAGTAGCAGAAATGTTTAGTAAGTTTTACACTATCATATTCTTGTAAAATAAACCAGATTGGTAATAACTACTGCCTTAAAAAAAAAAGTCATTAGAACAAGCAATTTTTAATGGATCTTAGATTTTCATGTTTATTATATTAAGCACTACAATTTTGTAATTTAACACATGAACAAATAATTTTTATATAAGCCTGTGGCAAATATATTAAATTCAAAAATATGCTTTTAAATTCAGGACAGAAAAATGTGGCACAACTTAGTACTATCATATGTAGTGGGAAAAAAATACTGCTCAATGTTTTCAGCAGTAATGTTTTTAACTGACAGTGTTAAACTCCACATGTAAGTGTATACAAGAAAAAAGATGGTCGCTTTATCAGAGCAGTGCCAAGCAGCATTGTCACTTGTCTGGTAAGGTTGCTCAGTTCTTAACTCTTTCGCTTACTACAGTTGGTGTAGAGGACACGACACAAGTTCTTTTATTCCTACGTATTGTATATCCTTTAAAGGCTTCTTTATCAGGTGTTTGGGACTGAGAAGGCATCAAGGACATGACACATACAGTTCCCCTGAAATGCAAATGAAGTCCTGAAATTCTTAAATATTTTGAACTTATAGTATTTATAGTCTATGAATTTAAGCTTTTTGTACTGAAAATGCGCCTTTTTATGAAAGTCATGAAAACACTTCTCTGAGCTTGCCCCAGGCTATGTGGAGAAAGCAAGAGATGTAGCACTTAGTGTAAATGTGTGTTTGTTAGGTCTAATAAAAGTAATGAGATCCTACCAATGCACCGGAGTACTGATCAATAAGGACTTTTTTTTTCCATCTGGTTGGAGGAGCGTAGGTGAAAAGGCCAGAGATGAAGTGATGGGAATATGGAGTAGATTTGGAAGATGAATGATTATGTTGCAATGGCAGATCCTTACCAGGAAGGGTGGCTGCAGGTAGGGATACAGAGAAGGTGAAATCAGCAATGATGAGCAGAAAATATGATAGAACTTCATACAAAAGAAATACCTTGTAAAAGATCTGCTGCTGGGTCCACCATAAAGCTAACCAAAGCTAAAATTTGGTTTGCACACCAAACACTTCAAAAAGAGAGGGAAACACAAAGACCTAGAGCAATAAATTTTATTAGAAGAGTATTGCATAGAAGAGTAGGTCTTTTCATGTTTCTTTTTTTAATATAAAATGGGATGTGACAGCAGAGTTGTGTCTGCACACAACTGAAGTACTGAATGGGCATTGTTTTTTTGGGGGGGAGGGATGGGGTTATGTTTTATTATTTTATTTTCGCTAGAGCTAACCATTGAGATAGCAGAACATTCATTTTAAAAAAGGGACCGAACAGGCCTGAACAATGTTACTGTAATTATGGTTAACCTCTCTCTTTTAAAGATTGCTTCAGATTGTAATCTTAACTGAAAAACGGGTGGGCCTAAGGTTTTGTTCTTTAGTTACATGACTGGCTGATTTTGGGATAAAGAATTGGAGATTTGAGGCATCTGATTGTGATGCTAAAACTTGCAAGGCCAGCTCTTCAGCACCGCATTTTTGGCCTAGCAAAGTGAAAGCTATTGGTGCTAGAATGATTTACAGTAGCTACGGATCTGAGCCTGGCATGTTCAGTTGCTATCAACATCATTAGATAAAGTTTAGAAAATGCAGTTGTGCATTTGCTAGTAAAACAGTACTTTCGTAAATTTAAATTTTGTCACAGTAAAACATATTCCAAGTAGATCAGGTTCTCAGCTGCTGTGGATTAGCTAACATAGAATCATTATGGTTGGAAATGACCTTCAAGATCACCGAGTCCAACCGCAAACCCTTCAACACCATCCTGGTAATCCAGGTCCCACAGCGTCTCATCCGTACATTTTTTAACTCTTCCAGGGACAGTGACTCCGCCACTTCCCTGGCAGCCTCTTCCACCGCTTGACTACTCCTTCCACTTAGAAATTTTACCTAGCGTCTAACCCGAGCCTCCCCTGGCATCTTGAGGCCCTTTCCTCTTGTCCTACCTGTAGTTATGTGAAGGAGATCAACCCCCCGGTCACTACAGCCTCCTTCCAGGTAGCTGCAGAGCGCTGAGCTCTGCCCTGGGCTGCCTCCTCTCCACACCAGATAACCCAGCTCCCTCCGCTGCTCCTCGTAAGGTCTATTCACTTCTATTGACTTCTGTTTGGCTGCACTGATTTTTGTCAGCTGGAGACTTGACTCAATGTTTTTAGCACTTACAGTGAAAGCTGACGCAATTTTCTAGTGAAATCACATGTAATAAGAGTTTTATCAGAATTATTATGAAGCAAGAGATCTGATTCTCCTTTCATTGGTGTTTCAGGAGGTTAGGAGTCCAGGTTCAAAGATCTTAAAGTAAATTTGAAACTGTTTTCTTATTACTTTGATAATGAAACAGCAGCAGAGTAGAACAGGAAGGTGCTATATGAAACACTACTAGTGTACAGCAACTGCCAGAATCTTAGGTCAGACCTTTATTCAATTCTGAGCCAAATCATAGCTAAGCTAAAAGTGATTCTTTATACAATAAGCTTTTCATTTGGGAATGGAGAGCATAGATCAGATAAAGTGAAGCAGCAACAAAATCTATTTGCAAGAGTCTTTATAAGTTTCTGATTTTAAAAAGGCTTATGGCAGAACTTCAAGTATTCACAGCATATATAATTCTTTTAAAACTAGATTTATTGATGACAGTATTTCATTCTATTAGTTCAGGTTGTGAAATCACATTTATTTTACTAAATGTACACTGTATACTTTTAGCATAAATGCAATAAATATGCCAGCTGGACAGTTGGTACTGTTGACTATCACTGAAAAGGGCATATATAAATACTGGT
Organism: Tinamus guttatus; assembly: GCF_000705375.1. The sequence continues at coordinate 168,238 of NW_010583039.1, read as the reverse complement.
GATACGAAAGTCATGGAATGTTGCTCAATACAATTTGTTTTCTGGTAAAACTATTAAGATGTAACTTTGGGAAGGACTGGGTTTGACTTTTTGGAAAAAAAAAAGCTATTTTGGGGGAGATTTAAATTGTCTATTTCAAATATGAGAAAATACGATGTTCAAACAAACTTTTTTTTTCCTAATATACTACATCCATGTATGTGCTAGTACTTTAACTTTTTTTTATTTACTTTTTCATTTTGTTATATGACATGTGTGAGCATTTGTTTTTAATTTAGAATTCTTTGCATACAGATTGTATGCATTAAAAGCAATCAGATCAAACTGTTGTATCCAGGGTTTGATTCTGTTTTTTATTTCTTTGATCTTGTACGTGAAAAATAAATATAAATGAATTTAAACCTACTGTATGCATATTGGTTTGTTATTTGTTTTTTTCTTTGGAGCTTTTCTGGGAACTGTCTAATGGTGCTTGGACCAAAGGTAAGGACTTTTCTATTGCAAAGACATTTCAAATTAAACTACTGTCACACAGCAAAAGAAATACTTTATTTTACAGTTACGTTTCAGTTTACTAGCAGCTGCCATAGACATTAGTGATTATTACAGTTTTACTCTGCTTATTAGTTTTACTTGTAACACTTCCAAGTGCTTCTCAAAGACACCATTAGCTATTTCTTTGAGCATTTATTTGTAATTCACTAACACAACAACTTTTTTTTTTTTTACAATTTAATAAAATTATCTCCAAGCAAAGGATTTAGCACCAAACCTATTTGCCACTTACCTTCTGTTCAGGGACCTCCATAATGCACTGCTGTCAGTCTGATCCTTTGTACAAGAAGTTTGTCTCAATGTCTTTGTTGAGAAAATACTGTCTTCTTTCCTAGGAGCAAGCCATTAAACTTAAGTGTTCTGGGCTTTTATTTGATCATCTGGTTTTTATTGTTGCGGTCCATTAGGACTAATTCTGAGGGTATTTTAAACTTGCACCTGTGGGGGTCCAGTGTTCCTGCACTCCAGTAAAGGATAATCCAGTGAACCAAGTGCTCTTGAATTTTGAATAATGTTTTCAAAGCTATTACAGAAACATCTCTGACAGGATAGGTGAAAACATTCACCTATGAATTCAGGACTGATCTGAAACAAGCAAAAAACCCCACAAGAATAAAAGGATGGGCTTCGAAAAACAGAGGAGGTAATATCAGGCTCTTCAATGATCTGAAAAAAATAGATGAGGAATTGTGAAGTTTGCAGATGATACAAAATTATTCAATATAATCAAGGCTAAATCTTATTCCAAAGGCTTCTGCAAACAATCTGTAACATGCATAAAAATCTGAAGGCATGCATAATACTGTACTCTTAAGAGATTAGTTTTGTGATCAGAAGAATTAAAAACAGCGAAGAAAAGGTAAAAGCTGTATAAATTATGTAAAACAGCAAATATGCTTATGTCCCTGTATAAATCCATAAAACCATGTTAAATAATCCTTGCAGTTCTACATTCTCCAGCACAAGAATATCACAGGAGAAGTAGAAATCATACATATACGGGCCCAGTGTCTGATCAGATACAACCCAGCTCCCCTGTTGGACAAGCCTAAGGAAGAATGTCGTCAGGAATGTTTGAATTAACAGAAGAATGTTCTGCGCTACACTGAACATTGTGTTTGCTCTTTGTAATAACCATAAAAATGGGAAGGTGAGACAGAGCGAAACCAATTCACCAGGGCTAGAGTGAGAAACGTACTTTTCAGCTGGAAAAAACAATTGTGGTACGTGTTTTTTTGGACAAGATTATGGCATGTGCCGTGAGCTAAGGCAAAGAGCAAGGGCCAGGGAAAGCGAGGAAACTGCTCGTTCCCCTTTGTCACAGAGACACTCTCCAAAACTTCACGTCTCCCTTCTGAATGAGTCTTTTCACAGGTAAAAAACTTTATTTCTGCACCTTCTTCACTGTTGAGCTTTTGCAATTGTATTAGTCAGTGGCTAGAAAGCATGTTTCCCACAAAAGACCACGCAAGCGGGTTTATACAGAGACATCAGTGTCCTCTGAAACTGTGTATAAAATCAGTAGGCATAGCGAAGTATCTGTCCTGTCTAGGAGACCCCATGCTAAAGGTCTCCTCCATCTAGCAGATGTATAAACATACATTTCTATCAACTCCTTTGATCTTCCCGGTCTTCATGTAAGGAATAGTGTATGAAGCTGATCTCTGTACTGAAAATATGTTTAAATATCAATTTAACATTAGACTCTACTTTTGCAGAGCCATCTTTTCCCAATACTGCAGGAGCAAGAATCTTACGTACATCTACAGAGGATTTAGATGCATCATTAAGGGAAGTTTTAGTTAGGTAATCAAGAACATTACTAGAGTGTGTGAATAATTTTACAGATCCCTAGGTAATAATGATGTCTTAACTTCTGACTCTGTTTTGAGAAATGTGTTTGTTAATTCATGGTGTGTTTATTCAGGAATATTATTCAAGTTTCTTCAGCAAACACATTGTAAAATTGTTTATAAAAGTCTTTAAGTTAATTCCTAATTAGAAATTATTTCTGCTTTATGTCCAATTTTGTCAGCAGTTCTCTGTGCAGACTACTGCTCATGTGTCTTTTCATTTAAGACCTGTAATAAAATTGTTTGTCAATGAGGAATTTCCTAAGATTGTGATCCACTTAAACCCCTTATAATTTTAGAGAAAGAGTGTCAATATTAGGGCCTTCCCACACAGCAACTTGATGTTACAGTCCCACTGATAGGTCTTTTGTCTTCATTTTTTTTTGCATGTGTTCAGAAAGCGAATTTAGTCTGCACCACCAACTACTCATTTGCAAAAGACTCTACTGCCAATATTTAATCCTGGGTGAACAGTATGCACATCACTCTTTGGTGAGTCTGATCTCTACCACTATTTTTCATGAGTTCTTTCATGAGGACACTTTGACAACAGTTTGCCCACACCATGCCAATGCTTCCCACAGGGACCACTCTGGAACCCACCTGTGCTGGGCAGCCCTGCACCATCTGTGGCCCGGTACTGGCCACAGCTTTAAACAAGCACTGTTCACCATAGGGGCTGCTTCACTTCAGTTTTAACTTCTTAATTTGTGTTGCCAAATGTTTTTACTGTCTTCACTAGAAAACAAAGGAAGGAAGAGAATGAAAATGTAACATGCGTGAGAAAGGGCACAGCAAGCAAAAGGGGAAGGAAGTAGTCTATAAAAAATGGCCTGGTGAAGGCAAAAACTGGTATGAGAAACAGAGGCTCTGCTCACCTGAGCCCAGAACAATCCAGGCCAAAAGTGCCAGGCCAGCTCACCAGGGCCTCACACCATCAACTTGGTGTTTGCTGCCTCACAACGTGTTGGTAGGACTCTATGGCTTGAGCACTCAGCATCTCATGACACTGTGGCAGGCAACCCATGCCCTGCTCATCCAGCACCTCACGACAGGGTGTCTGATGGCCTGTGGTCTGAGCATGTGGTGGTGACATGTCATGACATGTCATGAGGCGCCCTGCACACTCAACACCTCACAACACAGCAGCAGGCGCCCTGCAGCCTGTGCAAGCAGCGTTCCCCATGACTGTGGGTGTCCTGCAGCCTGAACACGCAGCACCACACGACATGTTCGTGGGCATCCTGGAGCCCAAGCACACGGCACCTCACAACATAGCTGCGGGCACCCTGTGGCCCGAGTATGAAGCACCTCATGAGACAGCGGCGGGTCCCAATGAGATATGATGCTGGGACCGCACACAGATCTCCAGTTCGTCCTGCTTATTCCCCATGCTTCGCACATTGGCATTTCAGGGAAGTAATCAAGCCTGCAGGTTCCCCAGGAAGGGTGAAAGAGGACCCTCTATAGTCATATCCTATCCTCACTTCCCCACTCCCATGCTCCCGCTGGATGCCATCTGACTTTGGCTGTGTGGTACTGATGGCCCTGTCTGTGACACTCCCCTTTCCCCTTCTCGCCTAGTTTAAAGCCCTCCTAACCAGGTTGGCCAGCCTTTTGGCAAAGAGACGTGTGCCCCTCTTGCTGAGATGGTTCCCATCATTCCCCACCAGTTGGTGGTCATCAGAGTCCCATGGTCATAGAAACCAAAACCCTGTTGCCAAGCCCAGCAGCGCAGCCAGTTGTTAATCTGCTATATCTGCCTTCTCCTCCTTGAATCCATTCCCCTCGTTGGTAGGATAGAGGAGAACACTACCTGGGCTCCCATACCTTTGATGGCCATCCCTAGGGCTCTGAAATCTCACTTAATATCCCTCAGTTCCCCCATGGCATCATTTGTGCCCACGTGAAACAGTACCAGGTGGTAATAGTCAGACTCCTGGACAAGCCTTGGGAGCCTTTCTGTAACATCCTTTATTCAGCCCCCGACAAGCAGCAGACCTCTCTGGATAAGAGAGCCGGTGTACATATTGGTGCCTCCGTCCCTGATGCATGCAGTGCCTCATGAAATGTAAACCGGTGCCCTGCACCCATGGTGTGTCACAACATGGTTGTGGGTGCCCTGTGACCTGCACAAGGCCCCTAATGACATGGCGGCAGGCGCCTTGCAGCTTGAACATGCAGTGCCTCACAACATAGCTGCAAGCACCTTGTGGCATGAGCACGCCACCCCTCACAACATGGTGGTGGGCGGCCTTCAGCTTGAACGTGCAGCACCTCACAAAATGGCGGCAGGCACCCTTGTGGGCTGAGCATATGACACCTTACAATATGGTGATGAATGCCCTGCACACACAGCACCACATGAAATGGCAGCTGGCACCCAGCAGCCTGAGGGTGCAGTGCCTCACAAAATGGCAGCAGGCATCCTGTGGCCTGAGCATGCAGCACCTCATGAAGTGGCAGCAGGTGCCCTGTGCATGTGGCACCTCACGACATGGCAAAGTCTCTCCACAGCCTGAGCAAACGACACCTCATGATATGACAGCGAGTCCTTTCGGCCTGAACACATGGTGCCTCACAAGATGGCAGCAGATACCACGTGTACATGGCGCCTCACAAAATGGCAGCGGGTGCCCTACACTTACAGTGCCTCACCGGCTGGCCGGTGCCATGCATGCACGGTGCTGTGGCGGAAAGCAAAGCGCCCAGGCGCCGCTGCGCCCCGCAGGAGGGGCTGGTCGCTCCTTCTGCCGAGCGCGGGCTCGAGGCTGCAGCTCGCGAGGACGCCACCGCGCCGGCAGGGGAGCGGGGGCACAGCAGGTAGGAGC
>NW_010583039.1:118213-162711 GCF_000705375.1 Tinamus guttatus | reverse complement strand
CTGCTGCTGGTGGTACGTCCCTCCTTGCCAGCCGCCCCGCTGTGCTTTGGGGAACAGGCTGGAGGGCCAGCGGGCCGCAGTGCGGGCCGACAGGGCCGCCCGCGTGCCAGCAGGCACTGTGGAGCACGGCGTTGTGAGGGCGGCCGCCGTGCGGATCGTCCGGGGTGCTGTGGGATGGCCCACGGTCCTGGCACGGCTGCTGCATTGGTTGTTTCTCAGTGGAGAGACAAAAAAAATACGACTTGGCAAGTGAAAACTTAAGAGATTTTTTGTTGTTGTCGTTTTGTTTGTTTAATGATGATTATCATTCCCCTTGCAGTGGTGTCAGTGTCCACGCTGTGGGATAAAGAACCCACACATATTGATTTCACATAGCAGCTCCCCCACCATCAGCAGTATGGCTTGTCCTGGTGTGCTGTGTAGTTTTCCTTGTTGTTAGCTAGACCTTCTGTGAATAACATGGAGACCGTGAAAGCGGAGCTGAAGCTGGTCTGCGGTGGTTGGTGGACATCTGAGCGAACTTTGGCTCTTGGCTGATATGGACATCTCAAAGGAAGCACAAATATCTTTGTGTATTTGGTATTTCCTAATTTTAGAAACAAGGCTCATGCAAACAGTTGTCAATTCAGCAATGCATTATACCCTCACAAATGACACTGTACTAGAGTTAAGGTTGTTCCATTCTGCTTATTGGATAAACTCAATAAAATACAGCACTCCAGCTGCATATAGGTTATCCCCACAGGATTGCCAGGCTTGTCAGGCTGAGTTGAAATGAGTGGGCTCAAAATCGAATACACGCACTCAGTGTGCATATATGTTGCAGTCTGATTTACTGAGCCGTGTATTTTCCATTAATGTCCCTGAACATTCAGCTGAAGGTCCTGCCCTGTGTTAAAATATCCTGCCCGAAGCCCCCGCATACAGCTGTCACTGAGCAGCCAGTTTTAATGAGTGATGAAGCTTCAGATAATGTGCTCATCCTTGAGATTTTTACAACTCGTGCTGATATTTGTTTCTTTAAACTACCAGAATTTCTGCACTTGCATAGAAGTTGGCATTTGTGTATTTTAGAACTGCAACCTTTTTCAGCCAATGCTGTGTGGTGTACAAGTTAGTCAGGACTACTGAGCTCTGTTTTAGCATTTTCAGTTTCTTATTCAGGATTTCTCTTGCTGTCGATTTTTGTCACTCTCTAGCATTATTTTCAGTTTACTTACTATCTCTCTTCCCAGGAATACCACTGGTTCAATATATGTCTTTCGACAGCCTCTGATCAGCCCCTGTCCCCAGTTTCACTGGGCACCTAGCTCAGTAAAAACACAGAAGGCAATCTGCAGTTATTGCATAACCGACACTGCAGATAATGATATTCCAAGGGGGCTCTCAAACCTTAAGCCTAACAGGACTGAATTAGGAACACTGCTGAGCTGCTTGTTTCTGGTTGTGCAGTGCCCAGGGTCCAAAGCAGATCTGAGCAAATGCAGCTCAGATCACAAGGTGAAGTGTGTGTACCTAGTCTCAGTATCAACTGAGTATTAGCCCATACTAGAAAACACCATGCAAGTGGGCACCTCAAAAACACCGACTCATTTGGACACCCATTATTTTTGTTTTTGGGTCACAGGTTCCTGATCTTAGCCCCTCTCTTCCTTTTATTATTGTATCAAACTTTTGTGCCGTGTACTGAACCCCTTGTTGAATGCTGATGAGAAACATTCCGTATTCCCAAAGACTTTATATATACACAAAAAGACAAATGGCAGATGAGGTGCTGGACAGCTGCTAGCCACAAATGAAAGCATAGATGTTAGATGGTTGCCCTGGTGGGCGGTGGTGTAAAGGGTGCGCTCAAATTCCCTTGCAGTGCTGCAGAACAGGTGGGAGAGGCAGCTGTTTTTCTAGAGAGCTTTTAGAGGGTTTTTAAACTCCCTCGCACAATGTATCTTTAAGGCCTTTCTGCTTTTATTAATGTAATTCTTAAAATTAAATCTAGCCATTTAACATTATTGTGTGTTGTTCACACCAGCTTTCAGTGCTTATAAATCCTTGATGTTCTTTATATATCTCTGGTGTAGATACCGAGTACATGAAATACTTTTTCAGAAATCACAGGGCACAAGCATTACCTCAAGAAGAAAGTGCTAGGGAAAATATCTGGCAAATGCCTTGATGAAATAGAGGTCTTGAAAGAACTAATCTGGCAGGCCGGTTTGTGGAGATTGGGGGGTTGGAATTTCTTAAGAAGTACATCAGCTGGTGTGAATCCCTCAGGCTTCCCTCCCAATCCTCTTATTGTTTCCTTGATTACTCTGGGAAAGAGAGTTTTCTTTCTAAAATTTAAAAGAAGTTTATTTAAAAGGATATTTTGGCCTGTCTCTTGCATAGCACGGTGCCGAACACAGCTAAATAAAATCTTTGGAAGAAGAGGAATAAATAGACTACACACTCATATATAGCTTGGAAGTTTAAAGAAAATGAGTTATGAGTTGCTGTTCTCAACTGAATGGTCGTTGTAACCTGTGTTCAAATCAGTAATTCAGTTCTGAGCTTCGAGAACGCTGTGGGGGAAGCTTGGAGAAACTCGGTAAGAGTAGTGAGTAGTATGTGACTTCCCAAGTGTCAGACATGGACGAGAAACCTCACAAACACCTTTTGTAACCAAGATTTTCTTTTTAAAGATCATTTTAATCATAGCTTGTGTGGTAGAGATGAGTCATTGCTTTTCCATATACATAAGCATGTATTCATAATAATTTACAGGTGGTCCTTCCATTTGATAAACCTCAAAGGCAAGCAGATGCCATTGCACTACAGCTGAGCTTGTATCAGCAACTTTCACAAGCCAAAGTTAATTTGTAGAGAAAACAAATATTTTGTCTGAGAATACTGTATTTTCTAAATGGAAGGTGTTTTACAAAAATAAATATGAGTGTGAAAGTTGAATAGTGCTTATTTTATTCCTTAATGAGGAGTTGCAAGAAGGCTAGAAGGGAAGTCAGAGCTTCATAACTTCAGACGAGGAAGTGCCCTTCATCCTGATCTTCTTAGCCAGTGACAGTGCATGAGAGGTGCTTTGTAGAACTGTTTTGAAAGAGATTCTCCCAAGATATGAAGAGTTTCCTACAATATTTTTAGACAGGTCCATCTCCCTGGAGGAAAAAAAAAAGTATACAGGTAACTTAGCACTTGCTGTTCTGTGACTTTCAAATGATTTTATTATTTTTCGGAGGTTGTGGGAAGCTGGCAGATAAATCCTGTAAGTATTTGGAAGGACTGAGGCAGTGTTTCCAGCATGTAGCTGTAAGTTTTTTAACTGTATTTAATCTACAAAACATGGCCATAGTCCCGTTTCAGGCTGTCAGCTAATTGGGTGCATCAATACACACAATGATAAAAGAGAAACATAATTGCTTACCCCACAGCATCCACAACATTTGCAGTCTCCACAGATTGTTCCGAAGAGCCCATTCACAACCTGAATGCCACAGAGTATTGCTTGGACCCCACTCATAATTAACAGCAAGGAAAAGAGGGTCAAGTGCCAAGGAACTATATTTTCAGGTGCTGTACACTTGTCCCAGATCGTGTGGTTACTTAGATAATCCCTGTGCGTGAAGGGAAAAACAAAGCAGTTAGGAAGGAAGCACTGCTGTCTGCGAGAAAGCTGGGCTGGTATGGCCTGTTAGCTGTGTCTGCTATACTTGGACATGACTGAAGTTCTGTTACCTTTAGTACTGTACAAAACAATTATACTATGATTAATACTTAGTACATTGCTCCTCTCCCGTGCTTTATCTTTTGAAACTAATTGCTTCAGTTGATTCAGAGGCTAAAAAACAAACAATCAAAGATGAGTCTGCAAGTTTTAAACCAAATCAAATTCTTCCTCGTATTTTGTGGAGAAGAAACTATGAGATAAGACCATAGCCAGATATTTACCAAACTTACTGCGTTTGTCTCTACTACTGTCTTTTGTCTGAAATAGCTTCCTACTGATTAATGTCATTTTAGTTATGCTGTTGAGTGGAGCAGTGCTGACATCCAGTGGCACATTAAATATGTCCAGAAAGCATACCCTTCCTGGAGGGCTTCCTGGGGAATACGGAGTCTCCTACCGTTCCTCTGTGGTGGAAGCCAAGGGCTTTTATTTTTATAGTTATGTGTGTTAAAGCTGTGGTCTTTGCTGGGGCATGTAATTCAGTGCATCAAAATGTGGTTGTGAACAAGGAAGCAACAACTTAAATGTTTGTCTTCAATCTACTGTATTACAATGTAAGTAAAATAACACAGGACATAGCAAAACAGTGATTAAAAACAACATGAACATTTCAAAGTCTTGAAATGCTACAAAACCAGTCATGTCTGGCCCAACGAACAGAAGAGAATAACCTTTGCTTTTCTTGGTGCTTCAGCTAAAGAGGAGCAAACTGATATAAAAGTATTCTTCCTAATTTTTATCTTCATATTTTAATTTAGATGCTCAACTACTGAGTATATTTCCTCTGAATTTTCTCAATGTTGCTTTGTTTTCTATGTTTTCAAGTGATTCCTTGACTGTAGCTTAAAATTATGGTTGAAATAAAGCATACGATATTAGAGCTTTTAGCAACTAGATCACTAGGGATGGCTGTTTTTTACATCACCTCTCTGGACACAGTAGTATGTATGTATGAGAGCAAGCCTGTTTTAGTGGCAGAATAAAATGACATAAATACTAATTCTGTGAAGGCCGTCAGATCTCAATACAGGATGTCACAGCTAGCCATTTATCTCAAATGTAGCCCTGTATAATGCTTACAATCCTGAGAATAAACTGTAACTGTGCATTTCTTTTTATTGGCTCCTTTGAAAACTAGTAATTTCAATTGGATGTGCTATTATATCTTATTTAGTATTGCTGTGCATTGCTGGTTCTGCTAAGAGCAGCTGTGTTTGGGTGACAAGTACTAAAAAATTCCCATTTTTACACAACAGATTTGAAAGATTGATCATCACAAACTTAAAGTGTCTTTTTTTTTTTTTTTTTCCCCCCACTAATTGTCTTGCCTTACCCGTTCTGGAAAGGATAGTCCCACTGTTGCCCAATGTCACATTTAGGGCCTTTGTTTATGGCTACTGCTGACACTGCAAAGGAGTATCCAGCTCCTATAACTCCAATTGCAGCAAATATTATGGACGAAAACATCTGAGAGAGAGAAAAATAAAGTTATTGCTGTTCTCATTCAGTTGGTGAAATGTGCACTGTTAATGTGAATGCATATGCTGTAAACTCAGCTTAGTCAACTCCTGAACATTTAAAGATCCTTTATTTTGTAACAACAGCTTAATAACAGCGCAGACATGCATTATATATTTGGAGGCTTTGAGGCTACTAGAGGTACTTGGTGCTGACACAGTAGATGGCGCTCTAGTCAACAAACCTCTTCTGTCGTTCCGAGTACCCTGTCTCACTGAAATTTCACAAAGAGATTCTAAGGACGACTGAAGTCCTGGAGCACTTGTGGCATTAAAAATAAATCAACACTGCCCTGACCAGTTACTTTTGTCATCTTGGTCATATTTGGACCAATCAAATTTATTGTGCCTTCCTGAGTCCCTGCTTCAAGTGTCGTTCTAGTATATCCTTCTTCTCACCTGTGCTCGTCCTCATCAGCTCTCATATTGCAATTGGAATTATTAGAAGGGTGTCTTTGTTTTCCTGGATTTACATTAAGAGTTTTTTGCATATGTAAATAGGTAATAAATCATGCAAAAACTATTGCCCCACTTTTGAAGCACTTGGTTTAGCCATGCTAGTTAATAGGTGGGTTAATGTTTTTCATTAGATCAAAGTGATATAGGTAGATTTTAAAACCATGCCCACTGTCAGGTCTTTGTGCACTTTTATGTAGACCTCATGGTCAGGACTAGTCATTGCCTGGGTGTTGAAATGTGATTTTTTTTTTTATATATAATTTTAGTCACAGGGTTAGCTTCAAGTTTATGCTAATGTAGTGGACATCATAGTAATGGTGTTCCTGTTGCCATACAGGAACAAATCCAGTTGTTGTTCATGCTGGGATAAGGCTGCGTCATTAGAGAGGGATGCTGTCCACCACGTGCTCCAGAAGCAGGATAGGTCCACCAGGCCCCTGTCAATGTGGAGGGGTGGCAGTGCTGGCGATCCCTGGCACCCAGTGACTGTGGAGCGAGCGTGGGTCGTCAGCAAAGCACCGCACGGAGAGCGCAGCGTGCGCGGGGAGCAGCGCCGTGCTCGCATGGGCTGGAGCGTCTGTCCTGCCGCTGGCGCTGCCTGGCGGGGCGAGCGGCGCGGACAGCACCCGTGTCACCGTCCACAGCAACGTGGGCCAAGAGCTGGGAGGGGAAGCCTGGCAGCAAAACATTAAGGGGTTGGTAGATGCTGGTGTCTGTGGTCTTCAAAGCCAGACTGATCTAATATAAGGTTACTCATAACAGAAATTTGATAATAAAATGTAAAGAGGAATATGTGGCTTCTAAATTTCAGACTGTATTTGGCTGTCAGTCCAAAACCTTCAAAATGCTAAGGGCGTTGCCTCCATGTCCTTGCTGAGTGTGTTATAAGAGATATTTAGAAGCAGGATCTTTCCCTCCCCATGAAATGGTATGGAACAGGAGAGGGATTTTTTCATATAGAAAACTCTTGGAAAGATGTTACAAACAGTACAATGTGAAAGAAAAACAACAGCTATCAGGTGCTAGTTTAAAGCAGTTGTAGTTACTAGGTAAAATATTCAGTTGTCCATCTTTTTTCTGGCTTGTCCCCCTCCCTCCAACTGCGTATATAGCCATTTGTTTCTCCTTATCTGCCTTTAAATATATTTGTTAATTTAATGCCTGCTTCTCCCCCCCCCCCCAACCCCCCCTCCACAAACAGCCAAAAAAAGGGAACGCTGCCCCTGCGCTTCTGGGACTGCGGGAAGATAGCGCCGTAGAGCGTGGGACTTGGGCAAAGCCTCTTGGAGAGACGGATAATCTCACAGTCATGATTATTTTTCCATTGATTTTGTTTTGTTTTTAATTGAAAAATTGTTCCTTTGTGAAAGATAGACTTATGCCAAGAAAAATACGTCTCAGCTAAAGTAAAGACTTTCTTAATAGAGATGTATTTATTATTTGCCTCACTTCTAAACAAAATGTTTAGAACAAACAAACAAAAATGTTTGAAAGGTTTACTGATGTCTGAAGATACCCATTTGAAACCTTCCACTTGTGTGAAAGGAGGCTATAGCTTCAGCGAACGTGGTCAGACCTCATAGGTGATGGCCTTAAGCAGGACGTTGGACTAAGTGATCTCCTGAAATCCCTTCAAAACTGAATTTTTTCATGAACCTAATAAAATACTCGCAGCTCATTGCATGAATGTGCAATGAACTGGTAGTGTAATAGAGCTTGTGCAACTGTCAAATTAATACTAAAACTGCTGACAAAAAATGATTAGAGAGAGAGAGAACCGTTACACTGGGCAAAACAAAGCAGAGGTTTTGCTTTGGTTTCATCTATTGTAAATACATTTTCCTAGGAAAATGCAAAACTGCAGTACAGTTATGGTACGAAGTCAGAGGTACAGTGCAGTTTAGACCCTCTGCTATTCCTGCTTCCCAGGATTCAAGCAAATCTGTAGGGCTTTATGCCTCACACTCCGGACAACGTATGTCCAGTCTCTCGATGATTGTGGGCACAAGATTTCTATGCCCTTATTGGTAACAATTTAGCTATTAACTTTTTTTTTTTCCTAAATTCCTTTCACTTACCGCAAACCTCTTTCCACAGCTCTCATTACCACAGCATCCACAGCAATCGTTATTCTTGAGGCCCAAAAATACCAAAGCAGGAAAGATCATCTACCAACAACAAAAATAAAGCTTGAATTGGGATGATTTCAAGTTACATTTGCTTTTAAGTACAGTTGTTCCATGCCTTTTTTTTTTCTTATCACTAAATTAAATTTCTTAGAGCAAATCTCTTCAATTCTTACAACTGTTTTTTTCATAGTTAACTATTGTTAGATACTTTTTAAAACAGTGGCTCTAACCTATTTGCAGTGTTGGCACTTATATTTGAGGTGAAAACAAAGCAATAATGCAAAGTCTGGATTTGGATGGGGGAGGAAGTGAGAATAACTGAATTTGTATACTCACCAATATACCAGATCCCGCGATTCCTCCAAAGTACCAGACCTCATCTGTGATGTGGTCATTGTTGTCAACCACTTTTCCTCCAGGGAAAAACAGCAAAATGTTAGCGAGGGTACATAACACAGCCAAGGGGATGAGGGTGACTCCTAAGCACTTCGCACATTCTCCAGTGCACATGGTTTTTAAAATAGATTGCAAACACAATTGAAAACAAAGGAAAAAAGTCTCTCTGGGTTCTCAGCTGTTTTTTAAAAAGGAGTTTCGCAGCTTATTTTACAAAATCCGACTTCTTCTGTGCCTTTAGAGCCTGTGAACTGCAGCACCGTCTCCGCAGAGAGCGTTCTATCGGTAATGTGGTGTCCTGGCTATTTATAAGCTCTCACTGCCATGATGTCAGTTTTTCTGAACCTCCATAAATGAAATTGCGTTCCGTTCATTTTACATTGACAGGCAATAACCTCTGTTAATATTCTACTAATGCGGATGAGGCACTTGGTATCTGAGTTCAGGTGCTGGGTAAATATCCTTCTTAGTTTTGGATCATCATTTTTGTAATACACTGTTGGTCTTCACACTGCAAAATATTTTGCAGAGACTGAAACAAAAATATGTAATAAATTGGCGTATGTAAATGACAGCCATATGCAGTGGACAAGTTCTAGTGAATTTTATTTGGGAAGGCTAAGCTAATAACTCAATTTACTGATTTCCAATACATACAGTTTATTAAGGAATACATCAATACATTATTGTTATCGCATTCGTGACTATGGAGGCATCTGGTAGGCATACATTTGCATCTGGTATGTCTGAAGAAAGTACAGAAAAGTTTCAGTGGACACTCTCCTTATGTTGTGTCATTTTGTGTTCCCAGAGGATGATGTGTTCCCATAAAGCCCTGTGTTTCATCTGCACTCAAGCAAAATATGCACTTAAAATTATGCTACATGTGGCAAGCAGAGCTCGGGGGGTGAGTGCAATGGGGATACGGAGGAGCAGTCATTGTGGAGCGGGGAGGGTGGGACTGCTTCAGTGCTGGTTTATGCAGCCTAAAGTGACACTGACATGTGAGTTAGCCTTGCACCAGGTTAGAAAAAATGAATAGAGGCTTCTAAGTTGCATAAAGTTAACTATAGTGGGTATTCCAGAGAGGTTATAGAGTCTCATTCTTTGGAGCTCTTCCAAACCCGCCTGGATGCGACCCTGTGCTCTGTGTTCTAGGTGTCCCTGCTTGAGCAGGGCGATTGGACTGGATGATCTCTAGAGGTTCCTTCCAACCTCAACCGTTCTGTGATGCTGTGTGAAACGAAGCCTCATCGTATTAACATGCAACATGAGCTCAGGGTGCCCATTCATAACAAGGTAGGTCAGAGCCATGGTGCTTATGCACCTCATATAACCGTAATTATAACTTTGCAGGTGCTAACCCCATACCTATTTTGGAAGCATTTTGAGGTAGAGAGACATAAGATGGCATAAAAAGGGTGCAGAACATATTGCAGTAAAGCCAGTCTGCAGATAATGTAGCCCAGGTTTTACATGAGACCCAATCTAAATAGCATGAAGACTTCCTGTGTGGATGTGCTGAGCTGGCGATGGTCAACACAGCATCTGTCTCCTTAGCCTAGTCTTTGGGTCAAGTTGTAGACTGCATCTAAACAGCACAAGTGAGTTGAAAAGCTCTTCTTCTTGTTCCAGCATTTTTAATGTCAGCTCTCATACCTCCTGTTACATTCCTGTAAATGTGTGTGTGAAAGCAGGAACGTATCTGGGGGGGAAAATAAAAAGGTTGGTGATTAGTAAATCTTTCTCATAAGAAAAAAAAAAAAACCAGCTACAAAATGGATTTGAGACAGCGTGTACATGAAACGAGTAGCTATGACTGCTAATTCGAACAAGCATCTCTGCTAAAGCAGCACCTGCAGCCTTCTAGCAGATGCTAGATACCTTCTCTTTCATATGTAGACTTGGCAAATTGTAAAACTTGTGCTATGGTAACTTGCATGCCAGTTTTCACCCATGGTGAACAGTGATAGGTGCTGTTGTACTGTGGTTCTTGTGCGGACCGTGAGAATTCCAAGGGTTTTGAGATGGCCACTGGTTTCCACTTTTTTCAGAGGATAAAGTGCAGGAGTTTTTATATTCAAACTGGAAACATGCATTTTTCTTCAAGATGTTTGTGGCTTGTTCTTGATCTAAATAGTGAATCACTGCTGAATTTTCAAACACAGGTAGACAAAGAATATATAAACCTTAGCATTCTGTTAGGTACAGAATCTAGAACTGTCCAAAGCTGTATTAAAGCTTGTATTAAATACCAGTGTTGAATAAACAAGTTTAAGCAGCCACAGTCCTCATAGAAATGGTGCATCTGGGAAAAAAAAATCAACTTACTACTTGAGTAGACCACTTGCTTCATCCGAATCATCATGAGCCTCACAGACAACTCTGCTGGTGCGGTGAAGAAGGCAGAACAAGGACAGGGGCGTGTTGAGTCACCTCTGACACTGGAGAATGTGTCTAGAACCAGAGCTGGTTCTGTCAGGCTTTTTTTTTTTTTTTTCTCTCTCTAGGCTGAATTTCCCCTTTTCCTCTTCCTTCTTGGTCTGCCTGCTTCGTACTCTGACATTGCGCTCTGCAGTGAAGGACCTAACTCAGAAATACATCAGCATGGGTTTCTTTCCTGGCCTCTGTGGTAGCTAACTGTCCTCTGGACTATGGGATCAGTTCCAACCGTAATGCATCTGTGATTCTGTGAGGACAATACAGGGCTTTGGGGAACCGTAGAGAAAGAGGTGAACATTTTCTCATTCATTTAGCTTTGGATGTTAGGGCAACTGCATGAGTAACATGTAACTTGGTGGGAACATGCGGAACTTTTCAGGTGAATTCTGTGAAAGGTTGTGTGTGGAACAGTGTTAACATCTGTATAAAATCTGTCATTTGGAGCAGTTCTCATTCAGCATTCTGCCTTTAACAAGGACCTGAATCAGAGGTCTTAGAAAAGGCAAGCTTATGTTGCTTACATATTAGAATGTTATGCTGCTTACATATTAGAACCTTAAAGATAGGGTTTTTTTTATACTAGCTAGCTGATAAGTTAATTGTAGTATAATTACGTATTCACAGTCCAAACTCCTTTTACACGTCATTAGATGGGTCTGTAATTGACATATTAGGTAAAACAGCTGATAAAGAGACTAGTCTGATAAAAACACACATCCATAAATCTGAAAAAGTTCTTTGATTAAAGTACATTTGGAAAGAAGAGAGAAAGAAGATATCCTAGAGTAGCAGGATAATATTTTTGGTGTTATGCTTGTAGGAAAAAAAGGATAGAGCAAGTTAGTGTGTTTAACAGTGGCTTGGGGACTTCATACAGCACAGTATAGTACAGCTATAGCGGAGACAGACAACTCTAGCAAGCAACTAATAGTAAAGATACCAAGAAATGTTGCACTGTAATAAATAAAAAATTGTGCAAAAAATATCCTAATGAAACCCAACTTTCATCCCACCCATTATGCCATGATAGCCTCTGCTGTTTTCACTTTGGTATTACTGCTTTGTAAGGAAGCTCTGTCACGTTAAGTGATATATAGCTGTGTGGTGAGGCATGCGAAAGCAGACAGGAAAAATGTCCAAGAGAAAACCAGGTTTTATGGACTTCCCTTTGACAGAGAAGCCTTTTCCCAGGGCTTTCCCCTTGCCCTCCTATCACACCCCCAGCTGCGGGACATCCCGCTCTTCTCTGAGGACAGACTAATACAAAACTCCCCCAGTATCTCCTGAGACCTTTGTTCTGTTTGTGACATTTCTGTTGAGATAAGAGCTTGTGACAAATGTAGCTTGGCACAGGTGGGGTTTTATATTGCACGTTAGTATCATTGTGAATATAGCAAAGGAGAGCACATTAATGAAGAATAGTTATTAAAAGAAGTGCAAGGGGAGGCACACTAGAACCGAAAGAAGCCTGACTTTATTTCCTGTGCTGCCAGCTTTAGGTGATATCAGAAGTCTTGATTTAGCTATAAATGATGAAAAATGACACAGAGCTTTATGTACAAATTGGATTTAACAGTTTTGCCGTGAATCTGCTTTTTACTTCTTTGCAATCCTACCGTTCTTTAATCACGTTGTGTTACTTTCCATCTCCTGCATTGCCCATTCATCAGCTTCTCTCACAAATGCCTTGAGGTTTTCTTTTCTATAGGGAACATCTGTTAAGATTTTAATAAACCAAATCCTTCATTCTACTCAAAACTTTTAACAACAGGGCTGTTAGGTAACTGTTCTGTTACAGCCTGTACTAACCAGGCATGAGGCCGCTAAGAAATCTCTGACACTTCTCTGCCTCTTTTTTGTTACTGTTACATTTGTTTAGTCTTGTAAGGTTTATTTTTGAAGTTCCTTTTGCAGAAAATATGTTTTGTTACATATTGTTCAAAATCCTCTTCTTATAAACCACAATACCTGGAAGAGAAAGGAGTGTCACATCTACTGTGGGCCAAATAAGTAGCACTGAAATGCAATTAATAATCAGTATTGATGTCTAAAATCCCACTTCAGGTAACTTCCAAAATGTGAGGGGAAAAAAAAAGGAACTGCTTAATTTAGAGTTGTCTGTTAATTACTTATGTGTGTGTGTATGTACTTTCTAGTTTTGCTCTGAATCTCTGTCAAAACCCAATGATAAAATCAGAATTACTTCCACAGCGATGACTGTCTGTAGTCACAAATTCCCCTTGTCATTTTGAGTGCACAACTGTCTGTCTCGCATCTGCATTCATTTTGAGTGTAATTTAGTTTTTCCTCTTCCTCTCGACATTATAGAAATAGATACTCAAGCAAGAAGTGGCCTGTGAGAACCATGTCGTTTTCTTTAAGCTTGAGAAATAGATAAATTTGCCTTGTGTTTCTAGTTTTATTCTTTTACTGAACGAACCGGTTTTCCTGCCTTGCAGGGGAAGCTTAATTGGATGCTATCACTGCTGTTGATTTTGTGTGAACTTCCTCTCCTTTCTTGGCATGAACACACCTGTTGCTCAATTACCCTGTGTCGTCAGAACCTTGTAGTGTTCCCCATGGCACAGTGCGGTTCTGAAGAGTGCAACAGCATGCAATGTGTCCCCATATGTGTTCTGCCCTTAAGCACAGTGATTTTCATGCTTTGGTCTGCTAATAGGTTCTTTTTCTGGCACTTAGAAGTGACATTTTTACGTATTCTGTAAAGCCTTGAAAACTTGAGAATTTGAAATTACCGTTGTTTGAGTGAAATCTTGTTTACACGTTGAAGTACCTAGCACAAATTACCACTAGGTTCAGTAGAAGCAGATTTTAATGCTTGTGTTGTTGTTTCTAACATTTTTTTCCGTTCATCTTTGCTTCTCTCTACATATTAAAATATGAGAATCTTAATATCTTACACAAGAATAAACATTTTTAAGCCAAGAAGTTTTCACAACTTCTACCTCTGATCCTTCTTTCCAGAGAATCATCATAGAATCACAGAATGCTCAAGGTTGGAAGGGACCTCTCGAGGTCATCTAGTCCAACCCCTGCACACGCAGGGTCACCTAGAGCACGTGGCACAGGACTGCGTCCAAGCGGGTTTGAAGATCTCCAGAGAAGGAGACTCCACAACCTCTCGGGGCAGCCTGTTCCAGTGCTCTGGCACTCTCACTGTTAAGAAATTTTTCATTAAGTTCCTGTGGAACTTTTGGTGTTTCGGTTTCCGGCCGTTTCCTCTAGTTCTGTCGGTGGCCACCAATGAAAAGAGGCCGGCCCCATCCTCCTCACGGCCTCCCTTGAGGTACTTCTAGACACTGCTCAGGTCCCCTCTCCCCTTCTCTTCTCCAGGCTGAACAGGCCCAGCTCCCTCAGCCTCTCCTCATAGGGCAGATGTTCCAGGCCCCTGATCATCCTGTGCTGGACTCTCTCCAGTAGATCTACATCCCTCTTGTACTGGAATCATCTGGAAACATTCAACCCCTTTTTATCTGCTCATGTCCTGGCTGGACAGGTATCTCCCGGCCCCTTTCCAGGGGACTTTCAGTTGCTCAGGTTTTGATAGACATCTCTGTTGCAGACACTTTAAAGAACAGTGGGAATGCAGTAGATGCTGCTGTGGCTGTAACTGCTGCCCTCAAGGTCATGGAGACAGTCAGCACCAGCGTAGGTGGAGATTGCTTCTGTCTTTGCTATGATGCAAATATGAAGTGCGTGCATGGTCTGAATGGAAGGCAAGTGCCAAAGGTAAAGCCTGAGTGCACTCCTCTCTCGAGCGAAACACCAGTGCATTTGAGAGGAAAGTGCTCCTGTGAATTCCTTGCCTCAGCATATCTGGGAGCAATTTACAGCCTAAGTGTCTCCAAGTGTAAAGCAGTAAATAATGCTGCAAGTTTCAGTTGAGTTGTTTTGCTTTTACTCTGGCCCAGAATACCTGTCTTTCAGATCTCTCTTTTCCTAGACTTGGTGCAGGGTGGAGGGAGAGGAGGTAACCACTGCTCTTGGCGTGTGGCTGACAAAACACCATTCCCAGCAGGCTGGCCCTTCAGCTCCCGCCGGGCTTCTCTGCTGGCGAGGAGATGTGTGGCTGCCTCAGCCTTGAGGTGAGGATGTCCCAGTTACGTCCCTGCCTCCTGCCTCGGGGTCCTGCCTTTGTGCGGTGCTGTTGGTTGCTCATGGGCGCTGCTGAAAGGGTCTGGCTGTGGCTCTGGGGCTCTATGTAGAGCTCTGGGGCTTCTCCCAGGCCCTCTTTCTGCCCTGCAGACATGCTTGCTCTAAAATCCCTAACGTGGAAATGGTTCTTGTGTGTCAGAGAAAAATAATGAACCTGGGTTTGCAGGAAAAGATTCCTATGATGAAAAAGAAGTACATGTTGAGCTGTCACATTATTGATACCCAGAAGACCTGGATGAAATAGATGGGTTCGGTTATACTCCCAGATCAGCTCTCTGAAAAGAGGGCAGTTCTCTTTATGGATCAGAAGCAGTAGATTACAGAGAGAGGCAGATTGAAGAAAGACAGAATTACTTTCTTTGGAGCTAGAGATAGGTTATTCCTATTTACTTTGTGGATCAAATTCCAGAGACTAGTACGTTTTTCAGTTTGTTCGAATTTAAGAATTGTTGTGGATCTGATCTTGCAAGCTGTATGTACTTTGAGGAGACTCTGTACAGCTTTTTTTTGACAGCCAGAATATTACCCTTCACTGTCTGGATTTTATTCAATTTGCTGTGAGGCTTGGACGCTTATTGCCTTGTATTATACTCATAACAACAAACATGTTTTGAGCTGGCTAGTTCATCTCCCATGCTGTTTTCACCAGTGACATATTTGTAAAGAAAGGGGTTAGAGTCCATATTTACACCTCATTTCCTCTTTAGTTGTTTGTTTAACTTCTTTCTATTTAAATTCTGTTCAAATTAGAGATTTTCATGACAAGAGAGTATTTTCTTCTACCTTGAACTCACATGAAGAAGTTAAAATGGAGAAGTTAAAGAGGAAGCAGCCAGTTGGTTTTTTAGTTTGATAGGAACTTGAGGATCTGAAAAGAATATTTGTCCAGGTGATCCCATTTTGTTAGTGGGGGATGAGGAAGAATAGACACAGTAAATGTTCCAGCAGCAACATGAAGGATCTGGATTTCACATATATGATATAAATGAAGCCATCGGAAGCGCAGTTGTGCAGCCCTTAGACTAGTACTTAGGCTCTTTTGCCATATGAGCAGCAGGCTGTTTTTTCTGCCACGTTATGAGTGTGCTTCTGTCTGCTTTGCAGAGGTGGGTCTCCAAGGGCGCTGACCTTTGAGCTCGTGAAAGAACAAGGGTTTGATGAAGCAAGTCCTCTCCCTCCGCGTCATGCCCATACTATGACAGGGCCTGCTGCAGCAGCTGCCTGGTGTGATGCTGTTTCTCTGCTTGGAAGTAAGAAGGTGAAGCTAAATGAAGGTGTCCAGTGCACCGTACAGTGCAAGTTCTTATAGGTTCCAAATATAAACCGTTATGCAAGTAGGATTGTGATCTTTTTTAATAAAGCTAGGGTTTTACTAAAATGTAATAAAATACTAAGATATTTGTTGTAATGTACTTTTAACCTACAGAACGACAATATTAATGACAGAGAAACTTGAGTACAGATATTATTCACCCAGCTTTTGGCTGTAGTTCACCCCTTTATGTTACAAAAATGGCTCAGGATCAAGACTAGGTGGGGTGAATTGAGCCTTGTGGTTTGATGCTGTCAGGAGTTCTTTTAACTGCAGAAAAAAGATGGTAGATTCCACATTTTTGCCTGCAAACTTGATGGTATATATTTGGTTAGATTTTTAAATGAATGCTGTGGGGTTTAGTGCATGGTAGTGTTTCAGACATCAGACTAGCAAGTTATTTAATGCAACTGATACTATTTTGTACTGCCATGTGGTTTTGATACCATTTGATCCTAGCAAGAAAGTCTAGTGGCTAATCTGAATGGTTGAGATGGAGCTTCCAATAGTGCTGCACTCAGTATTGTCACCAAGAAGAAAGGCTGTAAAAAGTTTCCCTGAGCAGCGTAGGTTTGTTAGTGTTGTTGTAAGTAATCATTGCACAAGTAAAATAATAGTCAGAGTCAACAAAACTGTTCTGATTTATACCATTAAAGGTATAAACATAACAAGCATGTTTTTCAGGCAAAATGCCATGTTAGTGTATGCTGCTACTGTGCTCATGTGCTGAGAGTTTGGGTCTTTGAGAGTGTGGGCTTATTTCATTAAAACATACAAACAAAACCAGAAGTTATGCAAGTACTTCCATGGATCTGGTTGTGTACAAATCATAATTTTCTTCTGGGGAAGTGTGTCGTGTAAGTCAAACTCACCTAAAATTTTGCTGCATTGTAGCATATTGTAATGCAGTAATTCAAAAGTAATATTGCAATCCTTTCCTATCTCCTTTAGCTCTCTATCAGGCAGCTGCTACAGCCTGCTATTGAACTGACGGAAAGAGGTTTTCCTGTGGCAGAGATTACTGCCCGTCACTGGAAATGTGATGCTCATATTCTCCAGTCGCTTGGGAATAAGCATGGGAAGGAGTTACTCATTGATGGCCAAGCACCACTGCACAGGCAGGTTTTCTCCAATCCCTTTTTGGCTAACACTTTTAAGGTAAGGAATGCACTTTTTGGGATACTCAAAAGGATTGTGAGTTATTTTGCTTTATTCTTCTGAATAAGTAAAATATTTAATTTTTAGTTATACATAAAGGAGTTAGATATCCTGTATGTATCCATCATTCCCACTGACTTCTGTGCAACACTTTTTGCAGGAGGAATGTGGGGTTGAGTTGTTTTACCCAAATCTTTCTTCACGTGCAGTTGAGACAGTGTGTGATTTCTATGAGGTGATTTTGCCCACCGTGCTGTACCCTGCTAGTGGCTTGACCTTGTAGGCTTTGTGCTTCCTGATGTAATCATTAGGCTCTATAGGCTCTGAGTGCTGCCATTGCGGGCAACATGTGACTATGTGTTTGTGTTTTTATCTGCGGTGAAATTTACTCCTTAGTCCTGTAGCAGAGACCAGAATTTGAGTATATTTGCCTTTGTAGTTCTTCCTAAGTCAGATTAAAAAATGAGACAAACCATGCAATGGTAAGTCTAACATTTAGATTTGTAATGAATTGTTGTGAAATTACTTTGTTACGAACCAACTGAAAAATACAGTGTAAAATCGTGGATGTAAGTGAATTGTATGCTACCTGTCTCCATGCAGAGGTAGCAGGTACTGTACTATGCAAGGAGAAGGATTTCCAAATAAAAGAGGATGAGGAAACCACCCCCCGCACTTCTAACTTCTTTGCCCCGTAGTTCTCCCTCTTCGTTGCAGCAGAGGAGCAGGGAAGTTTACCCAGCTCCTTTGGCCAGACCGCTCACGCGAAGGGCGTCCCCCTCGTCCTCCTGCCTCCCCTTCCCCTGGGCCGTCTCGTGCTGGGCCCTGCGGCTCTTTGCGCGCGCGAGGTCGGCAGGAGCTGCGGCAGCAGCGGGGTTGCTCTGTAAACAGGCGTCCAGATGGCTGAGTTGTATCAACTATTTTGTACTACATAGTTTGTGGCTGGTAATTATCGATTTGTTGTTATCAAATTTTCCAGGATAGGAGTTGAATTATGCTGTTGGTAACTACATCCACATTAAATTCAAATAATCCTTTCCACTGAAGAGCTCTTTATGCTCTATCTGTCCTGATGGCCTAGTTCTACTCATTGTCACCATGTAGTGTCTGGGCAGGGCTCTGTTGCTGTATTTTTAGTAAACAAAAAGATTCCAGCTGTCCCTTCATATACGTGGGGTTTGATTTATTTTTTTTTCTTCTTTTTTCAGGCAAAGTTTATCCCAACTTGAAATAGAATTACCTGTTATTTTCTCATAGAAAGCCTATCTGTTTTTCAGCTGTAATATCCTAGTACCCTCTCAGGAACAGTGTTGGAATATATTAACAATTTGACAAATTTATCTTTTATTATACTCCATAACTTGAAGCTTGTTTTGTTTCCTGAGATTTTAAATGCACTGTTTTATTTTATGCATATAGTTACTGAAAACATTCAGGGTATGTTTTTAAAATATTGGATTAATTTTGGATTTCAGAAGTGAAAACAATTTTTGACCATATTCTATACTAGGTCTTTCTGTTGTAAAACAAACAAAAGATGAATCTTTATTGTTTTTTCAGGAACAAATTATAATTGATTTTATAGATGGAGCTTCATTTCTGCACTCAGAGTTTGCAGAGATTGTGAACTCCAGTTCACCACTTAACTTCAATTAAAGATCTGTCATGAAGTCTGAAAAATGATGTAAAACTGTATTATTGAGTCCCTGAAGCTTGGGTTATACAGGAAGTGAACAGCAGCTGTATTTTTTTGTTGCTGTGTTGCAGGAATGATAGAGACTGCATTTAATGAAAGGAGAAATGGATTTACCGTAAATAGGTTAATTACTGGAGGTTTTGCAGCAGCCTATATTGAATTAGTTTTAGCTCCATGGCAACTCTTTCTGTTTCCTGGCTAACTTAGTTTAAACAAATGTAAGACTGAAGGGGGTGGGAGATAGGACTTTCTACTTAGTAATACGTGGACATAAATTTCCATGTAATGAATAGAAAAATATAGGCACTTAACCTTGTTGTGTAGGGAGTGTAATGTTACGGGTTGCTGGAACCAAATGTCATCAAAAACAAACAGCTAATTGAGAGTGAGAGCTTGTTGATACGCCGGTTCATCCATGATAAAAGCATATCCAGGATCTCAGCTGTAGTGCTGAGAGCGTGCCTTGCTCTTTTGTTTGCTTTCTTAGACATGTGCTGTGAAATTTCAGGTTATTTTCTAGTGTGACTAGAGCTAGGTAACTATTCATGAATTCTGTGATCAAAGTTCCCTTGCTCCTCTTTCTGCTTCGAGTTTTTTGTTTTGTTTTGAAAGCCATGGGAAGTACTCTAGCGTTGAAAGGCAAACAGCAGGTTTGTTCACAAAACTGTAAGAATTGCGAGCTCAAGTATGGACAGAAACATTTTGTTTCAAAACGTAAAGTAAAACTGATCTTCTTTTCACAAATGCTTTCCTCTTAAAATCAGAATATGGCATGTCATGGAATAATTCATGTGTCTAGACCTGCCTAGTTAAACTTCTGTTTTTTTTTTTTTTTTTTTTTTTGTAAATGGTTAAAATTGTTTCAGGAAGGAGTTGACTCAGCTTGAGCTGATTAGTTATCGCTCGTGTTAATATTTAATGGTGCCAGCCTGTACCCGGTTGCTTTCAGGGCACTCCCGTGGTGTTTCGAGAGATGATGCATCCCCTCCCTTCGCGCCGGGCGTTGGCACAGAGTGCTCCGGAGGCCCTCCCAGGCCTGGCGTTTCTGTTGCCTTCATTGCATATAGGCTTGGGTAGATCCTAATGCTGCAAGCATTAAGATTCAGAGAGCCCCATTCTGGTCTTGTTGATAATGATATAAACTAGAAGTAAATCTACTTATCTCATTTTGAAAAATATCCTGATCCTGCTGAGGTTGGTGTGAGCTCAGGGGACTGAAGCAGCCCTTAGACGTCACACTTCACTTCTTCCTGTGTCTGTTTCTGAACCTGCCTTTTGCCTGTACCTCCTCCCGGCGGTGCCGGGGGTCAGCCGAACGCGTGGGCTCCGCTCCCCGGCCCCTCGTTGCTGCTTTCCTGCTTTGTTCCTTGTGCTGTTCCCACTGCCCCACCTGTCTCCGTGGGTACAGATAGAGATGCAAACCTGCTGTAATTCCACATGCACCTCTCCCAGCTTCCTCCTGGTGTTCTTCAGTTGTGGAAAGACAAATGGCAATGAAGAAATTGGAGTTATGGGATCTTCACCCATGAGTGAATCTTGGCACTTTTAACCTTTGGTGAGGGCTCTGTAGGAGGGAAAGACAGGCAGTGAGGGGGAAGGAAATCTGCAAGGCTGCTGGTTCAATCCTGAGGTTTCCTGGACTAGGAGAAAGACATAGCATATCAGTTTTGATGAAGCTCCACTAGGATTTCAATTCCTGATGATTTGATCAGCTCATTCATCTGTGGGCAGTTGTTTTTTTTTTTCCCCTCCAATTAAAGATACCTGTTGTCACTGTGAAATCATTATCCTCGATGATGACCACCTGTAAATTATTTTTATATCATCCCCACCAATATGTGTCGTAATAGCACTCTGGGCTGTGCTTCATGTACATGACTATTGGTTTCTTTTCAGACCTCTGACTGTCGTTACCGTATGACCCTGTGCAAGTGTTTCACGTCTGCCCTCACGCCCTTGTCTTTTTGAATAAAAGTATTGTATATATTTCCAATCTAATGATCTATAATAACTCAGAACTCGCTAACCTGCTACATGAAGTATTATGTCAATACCGTGACTTCATTATACCCAGCTTCATCTTTCTGTTCTTAGACTTTTACTGATTTGAGTGTGGGCCTCTTTCAGTAAATGTCAACTATACCACTAAAGTGTGTTAAGTCATTTTATCTATGTGTGTATATAGGATAAAATGGCCATTTCTCAAGAATTGAAAAGCAGGATGACATTTTTAGAAGTATGTTTGCATAGCTGTTCCCTTTTTGTGTGTGTGTACAACTACAGTTACAGTCATGGATAGAATGGGGTCTTCAAGTGCAGCAGACTTTGACTTTGTCAAAACCCGTGTGTTCTGATAATGCTGATAATGGTTTGTCTTTAAATAGAGGTCATTAACTTCTATTGATTCTACTGAAATTATTTTTCCCTTAGTGTTTAATAAGCTATTTCACTTCATAGAATGCCACTTGTCAAACTAGTATAAGCATTAAATCTCCCCACCTTTCTGTAATGCAGGCTGTATTCCTGTTTTATAACTGGGGAGAATTTAAGAGCAATATTGTCAGACTTGACGTTCTAAAATTAATCACCCATAATTGCTATTTGGGCAATTGAAAAAGTGTCCTAAATTTCAAGGTGCTGAGTATCCCAGTACTGTAATTGAACTGTTATGTGAACTGCAGCAGAATTTAATTACAAATTGCAATTGGAGTATTTATGCATTCTTAGGAAAGAGTTGAACCAAACTAAAACACCTTCAGCATAGCCAAAAATAACATATTAAACGTGCCTTCTTTTGAGGGGAAAATGCCATTTCAACAGCATAGTGATTCTTGGCTTAGTTTATTGCCTAGCATTGAAATTGGAGTTTATGCATCTCACTTAAAAAAACCTAAATCATTTAAATTGTGTAACTTTTAAATGTCTTTTAACACAGATTGTCCTGTAAGGTGACTCTTACAGGATGACATTTTTATTCCCCTTTCAGGAGCTGGCAAGATAATGGCAAAAGGGGGTTTTATGGAGGTCGGATTGCAGCTACTATTGTTGAAACAGTTCAGAGACATGGAGGAGTGATGGATTTAGAAGATGTTAGAAGCCACACCACCAATGAAGTCAAACCAATTTTCACAAATTGCAGGGTATGCGGACAATTCCTTCCCCGTAACTGACTGAACTGGCATATTTTTGATTATTTGCACCCCCCAGCTGTACACAAGCCCTACACACCTTGGGCTGTAAAATGTATATATGTATGTGTAGATGGTGTATGTGCATTAATAGCCCATTTTGAAGCTTTAGCTGTCCTGATGACACTGCTCATCTCTGACTCTTGCGTTATGTAGGCCATGATATTTTACAGTTATTTTTCAGTTGGACTGCTTTTACTCAATATGTAAGGAAAAGGTAGGTAATAGGATATGTATTTATAGGTGTAACCTCATAACAATTGCATATAGAAAACAAAATTGCATTTTGGATTTCTGACTCATTAGATGTTCTAGCTTTGTCTAATTATACTATCTATTATTGTTCATACTTGCTAAAACTCTTATAGCTCTGTTTTATGCTGAGCGTATTATTTAAAAGATAGTTGGGTTGCAGAATGCGTGAGAAGAGTGAAGGTTCATTTTCTTGACAGGAAAGAAGTCACTACTTACGTTGTCTCAGTGGGTAGGTCAGTGAACTCTGCCCACCCTTTAGACGCAGTAATACTTAAACGCGTCTCACTCCCAAAAGAAAGCATTCCTTCTAATCCAAGAAGGAAAAGATATTAGTCATGCAGCGGCACACCCCTTGCCTCCTGAGCAATGTTTTATAAATATAGAAATGAGTAGACTTGCCCAGCATGGCTCACAGAGGCTGTTTGGAAATACTTGGCTGTGTACAGGTCCTTGCCTGTAGCCTTTACTCAAGGAAACTTCTTAGTGACATCAATAGGAATTGTGTCCAAGCTAAGGAATATAGGACAGATTCTTAGGACTAATGGGCTGCCTGTTGGGTTAATTAACTTCCTGATTTTGAAGTAGGAAAATCTATGTACTGTGTAATACTGAAACCAAAACATCCAGATGCTTAGAACTGTATGAGATGCTTGTACATTTAACAAGATAATGTGGATTATCTCAATGCTTAGAAGGAGATGTTTATTTTAATGTTCAGATGGTGTGTGCTAAGAGTGCTCAGAAGCTTGTGGTATTTGAAACTTTTGATCCATTTTTACATGGACTCTGCTGACCCAGTGCGTAGGTTGCCAAGCTGACATTCGCTGGAAGAACCTGACACTAACTTGCAGCTGGATTTCAGAGTGCCTGTGCTGGGAGCCGTTCCTGCTCGTAGCTGGGCTGCCCACAGCAGGGCAAAGGGCTGGCGCCTGCGCTGGGCTGGGTTTGACTGTAGCAGGTGGCTGCTGAACTGTCTGCTAGAGTGGTTTGTTGGTGGCGAGCAGGAGCAGGCAATGTCTCCATCCCAGCAAAGGGAAGGGAGGAAATTTTGGAGACTGTGACAAAGCAGAATTCTGAACTTTCTTTTCCTCAGATGCCTTTTAAAAATGACACAAAGATCACTGTTTTTGGAGCACAGCACTAAAAGAAGTAGAGGTGTCCACTTCCTTATTAGAATGTTTCTACATCGTGAGAAAAGTCACAGGCCTTTCTTAGCCTAAGAAGATTTAAATCTGCATCTCTTGCTAATTGAGAAGCCCTTTCATAGTAGGGAGTACACTGATTTTGCTGGGAGCGCCTTCTACTTGGTTCTTATCTCCTGTGCCACCTCGAGTAATAAGACACCCTGGGCTGCAGAGAAGGAACAGCTAGTCCTGGAAGGTACATCCTGGTAATGAGGACTCTGATAACAGCTGTCCAGCAAAGCAGATGTTTAGGAGAATACATTTGCCGGCATTTACAGGCCATCTTACTTCCCCTGATGTCCACCTAAGAGCAAGTACTCTTGTGGTCTAGGCTCTTTTTCTTTTGACAGGAGACCTGCAGATTCAGTGCTGAAGAGCTTTTAGTGTTTTTTACATGGCACTCTCAATCTTCTCTTTGACTGTTACATTCTGCTGCAGGGAGATCTAAAGCTTTTCCAGCTCTTCAGAATATGAGGCAAAAAAAAAGGCCACAGCATGACACTGACTGCACCAAGTACTGAGGATCATAGATAGAATCATAGAATCATTACGGAATCAAGATCATGGAGTCTAACCGTAAACCCTTCAACACCATCCTGCTAAACCATGTCCCAAAGTGCCTCATCCACACGTTTATTGAACAGTGCCAGTGACAGCGACTCCACCACTTCCCTGGCAGCCTCTTCCAATGCTTCACTACTCTTTCTGTGTGGAGATTCTTCCTAATGTCTAACCTGAACCTCCCCTGCTGCAACTTGAGGCCATTTCCTCTTGTCCTACCTGTAGTTATTCTGAAAAGGAGATCGAATTCCCCCTCACTACAACCTCCGTTCAGGTGGTTGCACGGAGCGATAAGGTCTGCCCTGAGCCTCCTCTTCTCCACACTAAATAACCCCAGCTCCCTCTGCCGCCCCTCATAAGCTCTGTGCTCCAGACCCTTTATCAGCTTTGTTGCCCTTCTTTGGACACACTCCAACACCTCAATGTCCTTCTTGTAGTGAGGGGCCCAAAACTGAACACAGGTTCAAGGGGCAGCCTCACCAGCGCCGAGTACAGGGGATGATCACCTCGCTGGTCTTGCTGGCTGCACTATTCCTGATACAAGTGAGGAGGTTGTTGGCCTTCTTGGCCACCTGGGCTCACTGCTGGCTCATGTTCAGCTGCCTGTTGACCAACACCCCCTGATCCTTTTCTGCCACACATCTCTCCAGCCTGTAGCGCTGCATGGGCTGGTTGTGACCGAAGGGTAGGACCAAGGCCTTGCCCTGTTGAACCTTATACCGTCATGCCTCAGCCCATCAATCCAGCCTGTCCAGATCCCTCTGCAGAGCCTTAGCACCCTCAAGCAGATTTACTCTTCCTCCCAGCTTGATGTCCTCTGCAAACTTGCTGAGGGTGCCCGCAATCCCCTCATCCAGATCATCGATGAAGATATTAGAGAGGACAGGCCTCAACACTGACCCGTGGGGAACACCACTCGTGAGCGGTCGCCAGCTGGGCTTAAGTCCAGTCACCACCACTCTCTGGGCCTGGCCATCCAGCCAGTTTTCCACCCAGCAAAGAGTCCACCTGCCTAAGCCATGAGCTGCCAGCTTCTCCAGGAGAAGATAGTGGGAGACTGTGTCAAAAGCCCTAGTACGTTATGAGAAATGGATATCTGTAATTAATCTGCAGTTGAAATTATTCTGGGTGAAGGCTCATAATTTTGTCCCATGTAGTGATAATATTAGTATTACTGCTATGTAACACTGGCCTTTTGGCAGTGGGTTGCATTGCAGAATTCTGTGCTAACTTAAAATACCCGTATCTTATTCTGAAAGGTGTAGAAGAGAAGTAAGGAAACACAGTGTCCTATTGTTGGGAAGATTTTTGTTTTATTTTGTTTTTTTCTGTCCCCAAAAAATACCTGCCTTCCATTCTGTTTTTAATGTAAATTTTTAGTAATGTTACATTTTTAGTTGTTTAAAGTAGGAAAAAAAGTTTTGTTCTTTCCTTAGGGTGTGAATGTTGAGGAATACCTCCTAATGGACAAGGAATCACAGCTTTGATGGCCGTAAACATTTTGCATTTGTTTTTCGAGTCTGGCCATTTCTGAAAATGAGATTCAGGCGCGGAATGAATCTGTAAAAATTCTCAGCAATTTCCAGTTCTGAGGAAAATCTTTGTAAAAGCCCATGCAGAAGGCGTGACTTCGATTTAAATAAGACTCTACATTAGTAGGTTTTTTAATATAATGCATAGTTAAACATGATTATTGGAGAGAGCTCTTTTTGGTATGAAAGACTTTTCATTTTTATGTCAAAAATACTTTGTTTTGCAAATCAAAGTCTAACTTTCAAAGAAAATCTCTAGTATGATTTAACTGATTTTTATAAACAGTCTCATATAAAACACCTTCTTATAAACAACCTTTTCAAAATTCTTAGTTGCTAACTACTCTGTGTTCAATGCTCTGAACAATATGACTGAATCAATAAATATTTTGAATGATTTCTGAGTATCCAGTATTCTTTATGCAGTAATGCTGGAAGTTTTAGAAGATGTATGGTAAGTCTCATGCGATCGTCTTTTTGTTTTTTGGTTGCTCTTTTCAGGCATGGATCATAATACAGCTGACTACTTGCATGTGCTGACTGAGGCCACTGAAACTCAGCTTCACTGATGCTTTCTCATTCTGTGCAGACCCTGATAAAGGTCTGGTACCTACAAAAGAACTTCTGTCCAAAAGCTATGCTAAAGAGTGTTCTTGACTAATACATTTACGAAGGTATTTTTCTTTCCTTGCTTGCATTCAATGATTAGATATGCAGTTGCACTCTATAATTTTAGGAGGAGCTCAGTGACTGGAGATTTTCATTTGTTTCTTTGCATATTATGGACTTTAGACTTTCAAACTATTTAGTTTGAAATATGTCTGCAGTGTGTTTTTACTTGCAAAAACCTTATCTCAAATATGAAACGCTATAGAAGAAAACAAGCAAATAACAGTTGATATGTCATAGTAAAGACTTTTTAGAAACAATTGGTCTGTGCATTTTAAAATAAAATTACAGAACTAGAATTGCTGTGCCAATGTCTTAAAAGTAATTTTAAACAAAATGTTTTAAAATATTCAATTTCAAAAATAACCCCATAATGACTCTTGATATGTTTCTCCTGCATAAGACTAAAAATTTTATTGGAATAGTCAGGGAAAAAAGAGAGGGAGAAAAGAAAATTTTCTCCAGCTTTTGATCTCAATCAGTGTGATCAGAGAACTGTATGGAAGCTACAGCAAAAATGGGATTTATTGAAATTTCCTATGTCTGTAGGTGCCTATGTCTCCTTCAGCTAATAATTTCTTTAGTTGTGGCTTATATCACAGCGAAGCAGCTAAGGGTACTGCCGGCAGAGTCCTCCTTTCAGCAGAGGGGAAAGGAGAGACCCTATGGGCTATCGGAAATGGCTGTAGCTCCCTGGAGAGCTCTGCGGTTCTCCCCAGCAAACACCAATGCCCCGGATTCCTGCCTCCAGCTGAGCGTCAAGCGTGGCAGGACGGGCACACGTGAAGTGCGCTCCTCTTGGTGAGCGTGCGCAGCGGAAAGCAGAGGGTTCTGCCAAGAGCGGGCCAACACTGCAGTGAAGCCCTCTGCAGCCCGCGTCCTGCACCTCGCTGTCCTCCCTCCCAGCCAGATTTTAACACTGTTCATTATGTTCGCTGTTTTGTTTCATCAAGGGGCAGAAATGGAGTATTAGACTAATGAGGTTTGCAGTCATGTCAAACTCAGTAGGGTTCATGTTTAGGAATGTCTTTTACTATGCAAAAGTAATTTTAAAATATTTTGTACTATCATTTTCCTTTACTGAAGGAAAATGGCAAAAGTCCAAAGAGCATAGTGATTACTCATGCACATGTAAAAATTCCCATATGTGTATAAGTACCAGTGTGTGTTAGTCTGCTTTTGTGTATTCTAGATAGGTGTGTTTACTTTAATTCATTGGCAGGATCGTGTTTGAACTTAACTAAATACTAGTTATAAAGTAGAAATGCTGTATTGATATAGACCTTACGTGGCTATAAGTGGACTTTGGATCCATCCAATGCTTTATCTTTCATATGATAACATCTGTCATTTCAAAGTCTCCACCTGAAACCTGCTATATCATTTAGTTCAGAATAGGATTTAGTTTATAATTTTTGATTAACTCTCCTTGAATTTTCTCCAGTTTTGTACTAGGATAAGTAGTTTAGACTAATTCAGCTCTTTGTTAAAGCAATTTTGGATTAGGATCATATTCTTGTCACTTGTATGCATGAGCATACCTCAGGTTCCAGCAGGCTGATTCACAGGCTGGGGTGAAATGTGTGTTGTAGAAGTGCAGTGGCTTTCTTTTAACTTAGTTACATTTTCAGTGTGTCCTAATGTTAGTATTTTCTGTGTTTCAGAGCCAGTTACAAATTCAGTTCTGAAAATGTTTTGCCATTAGGAACAGATAGAGTGTCCTTCACTGTGGTGGATCCTCAAGGCAATGCCTGTTCTTTCATCAACAGCAACTACTTGGGCTTTGGTACAGGCCTGATGCCAGGTGGCTGTGGATTTGCTCTGCAAGTGAGAAGATACTTCCCACTATAGCACGTTCTAGTATGTGTGAAGACAATTGGGAAAGATGATCAGAAAGTCCACGCTGTACTCTTCTTTCACGATGGGATAGTTTTCAGATTTTCTTGATGTATAGTCCCTGTTCTTGTTAAACTCTGACTAGCTAATGAATTTGGAAGAAAGTGGAAGTGAATTTGGAAGAAAATATCTGATGTTTCGTGGATTGCTGTTGTATAAATTCTGTACCAGTTAAACAGCCTTATGGGAATGGGATTTGTTCTGTTGTATGCTTTTCGCAATGGGGAAATTCTCCTCATTCAGTTTCTATGTTCATCTCTTTGGAGATACTCTGTTGCTAGATACTTTTTCCTCTCACTTCCTCTTCCTTTTGCTCCACTTTTGCACAGATAGAGGGGTAGCCTGAGAACTGAGCAGAGCAGTTTGCTAGGTTCTCTTTTCATCAGACATAATTCAAAATAGGATATATTTTTAAAATATGAAATTTTAACCAACCCAAGCACTCACTGTCAAAGATCTATAGCAATGAAGGTTTGGCATAGACAGCAGGTTGTCAATCTTTGTTCTTGAAGAAAAAATAATCTAAATTTTTATTGCCTTGGCAACTTTCATTCAGAGTGCTGAAATAACAAGATTGAGTTGCTAGTGATAAACTTTAATAGCATCTTAAATGTTAAACTTAAAAAGTGTATATTACTTAGGTATGTACTGTTTAGACACTTTTGCCTCAGTATAATTTTTATAGGTTATAAATTTTAAGAATTAATCTGTCTTAATCTGCAAAATCCTGTCGTCTTGTGAAGAAAGTGACTTCCTGCAAAAAAGAGAATGGCAGCGCGCTTTTCTTTGTGTAGCAGCTAGTTAATTCCTATTGGTAAATATAAAAGTTGTATTTTGCAGGCCCGACAGGTGTGCTTATTTCCCATAGAATTTCTATACAGGTTGAATGACAATGTGATGTAATATATAAACCTTTTGTATGTACTAATCAAAAAACAAAGCACCTTCTGTTTTTAGGAAATCTAACACTGTTCGAAGCCTATCTGCATTTTTTTTTAACTTTGCTTGTAGAGTTATATAGTATCAATAGTACTTCAAAGAAAAAACAGTTAAACTGATTTTCCCCCTTGGAGTGTTTTGCAAGCTGCCCTCAGTCCGGCACCCTTCGTGCTGTCAGGGACACCATGTGCCCTCTCAGATGTCATAACCGCAGACGAGCTGATCACATCAGTCTTGGTGACTGACAGGCACAATTGCTGTAAACTATGTTTTTTGAAACTGATAGATGATATTTAACAATCTCATCACTTTTGTTTTATAAGGTGCATATATTTTTGTTTGTTTGTTTGTTTTTCCAGAATAGGGGAGCTAAGTTTTCCCTCTGTAGCAGCCATCCAAACTGCCTTGCACCAGGGAAATGTCCATATCACACTATAATTCCTGCCCTAGTGACGGCTGCAAACAGTGAGGAACTTCTGTGCTCCTCCGGAGTGATGGGAGGGTTCATGCAACCCCAAGGACATGTGCAGGTAAAATCTGATTTTTGTCCATCTGTTCACAGCTGGAAGGTTTCATAGTCTTTGCTGTGGAGAGTCAACTACTGGAGAACTCTGGGGCAGACTGTAGAAACCTTGTACACACTCACACGGAGTCCTCATACCTTGATCTTTGTGTATGGTTCCTTGATAAGTGGACATGTATTTGCTTGTGCATCTGCTTATTTTCTAATGTTTAAAAAAAAGGAAAACTGCTGAAAACTGTAATTGGTAATAAAATAGCAGTTGCAGAATATTTGTGGAAGCAAATTGTATGTCCATAGCTCTAGCTTTCTCAGGCACCAGAGCCCCTGAAGAATGGAATTCCTTCATCAGAGAATGCAATATGTGGCTATAACCATTTCTATTAATGTTTTTGTGCTCTACTTAGGTGCCGTCGTCTATCTTCAATTTAATGTCTCTATTGATAGTTCCTCCTTGTAGAAGATGGGAGGTAACGTAAGCCTGCAGATAGTTAAAAATATAAAGCCAAAGCAGGTATGGTGAAGAGACAGATTAAATTTAGTCTGTTCTTTGTAGTTACTCGCTGAAGTATTCCTATTCCTGGTTCCTTCCCTTTGTGGTGTTTTGAGGGAGTGACTGCAGGAAAATCCTTTCTCTTCTATAGCTCTTGTGTCTTACAGGAGCATTGACTTTCTTGTAGAGTGGAAAGGTGTATTTTCATTAGGGCATAAAATATAGGACATAGGAACAAATTTCTCCTTCTTCAGCTTCTGTTTTTGACAAGCCCTTGACTTTGTAAACATTAGAGTTTCTGCATTAAACTTCCACAAGAAAAAAAAATCTGGCCTCTGAAATTGAACTTAAAAGTTTCTACAAAAAGAGCTTGTTTGCAAATCAAGTGTCTTCCTATAAAGTATCAAATATATTTTGTGAGATCAATTATTTAATTACACATGCTACCTTATTGCACAGCTGTACTTCTCTTTTTAAAGGTGCTACTAAATATGTTGAAGTTTGGGATGAATCCTCAGCAAGCCTTGGATGCAGCCCGGTTTTGTTTGAACTATTCCAAGGAAGATATTAATATTTTATTGCCTACAGAGTAAATTGTTAAGCTAGGGGTTCCCAGTCGTAGTACAGATACAGTGACAGGAAGGATTGTGAGTACCATGCAACCAGCAATTCTCTGCTATTTGTATGTCATGGAGAGCTGGTGACTCTGTACCCAAGGATTTATCTGCTATTGTTAGACTTACTGGTAAAATTAAAGGAGCATTTTACACACTAGAGCATAATCTTCAACAAAGGAACAAAAAATCTGTGAAATGAAATGGAATGTCAGTCTCGTGATAGTCTTTTTTATTGCACATAATTCATATGCTGGATTAATCAGCAGCCCTCCTTTGAATTCTGCATGTAAAGAGCTCTGTAATGTTTAACTGTGGTGGTTCCCCAGGACACAACCCAGTTTTTCTTCATTCCATCACATGTCCCTGGGCAGCCCTCACATAGCACAGTAGACCTGTGACTTCACGGTAGGACAGAATATAACTGATGACATCTTGGGAGTTGTAGGGGTGTCCCAGCAATCCCTGGCAGACAAATGTTAGTTTCAACATCTCTGAAGTTTTCTC
Source organism: Tinamus guttatus (assembly GCF_000705375.1). The sequence goes on along the minus strand of NW_010583039.1, from coordinate 131,347 downwards.
AGAGATGAGGCTCAGCTAATAGGGCTGTTGTACTTATCATATGGTAGCCCCCTTCCTGGTAGATCTGCTTTTCAGAACTAGCACCTGAACCAAAATCCAATCTCATTGAAGCATTTATGGTTTGACTCAGTGAGGATGATGCTTTAGTTCAGTTCCTATTCAGTTCCAGGGTGTTTTGCTACTTTGCACTCTCTTCTTATGCAGAAGGCAGGTGGCATCTGTCACTTGAAGATGGTATTTCACAAGCTGCTGCAGAAGACTTGAGAGCCACAGGTCACTGGAGCCAGTGGCCCATCAGCGGGCACAGCAAGAGCCTGTTTGGTCGTGGCCAGGTTATCGCTAAAGGGTGGTGGCAATCTGGGGACTCTCTGTCCTCCAGGCACTTGCAGAATGTTCTGTGGGCAGGATCTGCCCCCCGAGGCGATGGCTGTGCAGTGGGGCACTAGTCTGGAATGAATGTGAGTGCAGTTTGCAGCATTAATTTTCATGTGCAGGCACACTGCTGACATGGACACTTAGTTGCAATTATAGTTCAAACAAATAAAAAATTTATTCTATTTCAGGAAGAGCCAAGTTGTTCCTTCCTTTCAAATCAAACTGTGGCACCACATGTGTGAGTTAGAAGAATCTGCTGGCTGCAGTGGCAGTGCTGGAGCACTGTGTGTTACTACCTGTACGTGTACCACCTGGCAGACAGGTGTTTTGTATACATAATGCAATTTAGATTGCATTTTCCCAGTATGTTCCCTTTAAAAGAAGAAATGACTGAGTATTAAGTGTTCATTTTCTGCTGCTTTTCTCCATTAAATGTTGCTCAGATCCTGATTTCTGGTGGTAGTTTTTTGTTTTTTTGTTTGTTTGTTTTTTATGTTTTTTTTATTGATTTTGATTAATATTGTGTTGCTACATTCATCTAGCATTTCCGGGGTCTTGATGTGCCTGTGAGAGGAACATCACAGTGGAAGATCTGGTCAGGTGATTGACAGCTGTTTTAAGGACAAAATTTCAGTAAAAATGTAGTGCACTGGTTGTATATGGTTAAACTAACTTTAGTGTTGTGATTTAATGCTTAATAGAAGGGTGGGAGTAAAGTATAAGAAATAATTTTTCAAAGGTCTTGTGCATATGTCTGATTTGTTCTTCTGCTTACAATGTGCACTGAAAGATTGGAAGCAAATAGTGTGCAGTTTTAAACACTAAACTTGACATTTGCTGTTAACGAAGCCGTAGTTGTGAGATTATTCAGCAAGAATAATCTTAAGAGTTTTTTACCTAGCATTGGTGTACTAATGGCTATTTGTAGAGATAAGAGTGCATGAACAGTGCACAGAGCATATACTAATGAAACAAAATGGGCAATTGTACTGTTTGCTTGCTTGTTCGTGTGAGGTGGTCTTTTTTTTAGCCTCCAGATATGAAGTCTTCGATATGCTGTGTCTTTACTAGATTAGAGGCAGACATAAGAGGCTTAATGACTGACTTCTGCAACACAAGAGCCAAAGATTTAATAGTGGTATTTTTTGCTCCAGGGTAGCTAGCCTGTCAGAACTGTATGTCTTTATTGCATGTTTGTTTTAGGTATATTTGGGGGCACAAAGGTGGCACTTTAACAGTTCTTTAACCTAGAAACAGTCTGTGCATTGTGCTGTTCTCTACAAAGATATGTATGCTAAAAATAGTGCCCATTTTCTGATTCAGACTGGTACGGCACACAGCATAGCACAGAGTATGTTTATAGTGCAACGATGGTAGTGCTTTATACTTGTGTGTCTTCCAATGACATCAAAAGTTTAGGGAGATAATACAAATATAGAATGTAAGTCTGTGTAAATATTACAGTCAAGGAGAAACAAGCTTTAGTTGGTTGTTTTGCATAGCCAAGGTTTCACTCACAGGGCTGTGTCAGAAATAGGAATGGGATATTTTTCTCCAGTGTCCTACTTTTGTCATATTAACATTGTTGCAGGAGTCATAAATGGGCAATGTCATGATTTTTTTTATATGCCATCAAAAACAAGTTCTTGCAGTGCTTTGTTTGTTCAATGAGGTTACAATAGTGCTGCAAGTCCCAGAGCAATAATAGTTACCCTTAAATTAGGATTATGGTTTCTTCTGTAGAGAGAAGAACTTCTATAGGCTCATTTACTTGTGTCTTTGCCCTTAATTGTAAACCTTTGAGTATCCAAGCTGTTTGGTTTAGTATAAAAATTACTTTTGCTGCATCATTGCTGACTGCTTCTTAGGTCAACATTATGCCTAATAAATTAAAACTTCCCCACAGGTGTTCACGTGGTGGTTCTGTGTGACGCTGCAAGCAGCGCAGCCCTGCCGCTCCCAGACGTGCACCCCTGCGCGACATCTGCAGACGGCGCGAGCGTTGCCGTGCTCGGGGATCTGTCTTCTGGACAGATGCAACGTGGTTGCCTCCTCAGAAGTAAATAATTAGTTCATGGTCATGTAATTAACTTTCTTCTGGCTGTGAACAGGAGACCGCAGGCACATAAGACTTAAAGGGAGCAGTTTCGTACTATGACTGTCTAGGTGGGGTTTGCTTATTGACATGCACCTATGGGGTGGAGTGGCTGAGGACAATTATAGCTACAGCGTTATGTCTTTGTGAATTATGGCTGGAAAACATGAGCAATGAATCACTGGGACACTAAGAAATGGATGGTAGGCATGGATGGGTGTTCCGATTAAAAGGAACTTGTGGGTGGATTTCTGTTCCTAAGGTCAGAGGGAGTTCTGTTCTAACAACTGGCCAAGATGCTTCCCTTAACTCACAGGTGACTGCGTATTCATCATGCATTCCCATCAGGTGTTTGAACTAGTATTTGCCCATATAAGGTGCAACTTATCCAAACAGTAACAGAAAAAGAAATGAGAATTACTTATGAGGAGATACAAGTGTTGAATCACAACCGGTGTCAATACGCACACACTGTATTACTCTGTTTTTCCAAATTCATCTGTGCAGTACGTGCTTTTATTTTCCAGACATTCAAAACCTGACCTGGTTGAGCTGACCCTGCTTTACCAGGGATGTGAGATCAGAAGAGCTCCGGAGGTGCCTTCTATACTCAACCATGCTCTAATTCTGTCTCACCTTCAGATGCCATCCAGTTACCACATTCTGCCAGTGCTTTGATAAGACGTACTGTGCATCCATTAACTCTTGCTAGTGGTGGGTAGGACCAAAAGTTTCACAAGAAAGTGCAATAAAAGCTACAGTAAGAAAATCTCTGGTTAAAATTTGCAGAATAGGATATTGAAAGAGCAGTGATATTTGTAAACCCAGCTGCTTAGCACCTGGTTAGTTTATGATGTAATAAAATTGTATTTGCTTCAAAAATTTTCTATTTTAATGTAATTAAAAAAAATAATATTTTAATTTCTAAGATAACTGGAAGGAATTCATCTGCCATGTGACTGTTTCAATTCTGTTTCTTGACGCCTGTTGTATCTTTTAAGAAGCAATGTCAGGGATGGTTGTAAGGCTGCGTAAAGCAGCAGGACTGGCCATTTGGAGTGTTGGAAGAAGCAAAATTTTGAAAAGATGCATAAGATGGTCTTCAGGAAAGACATCTTTCTGTCTGCCTGACATCTTGAATTGAAACCGAGAGATTTTTTAAACTTAGTCAGAAAATGGTGATGGTGGAAACATCTGTTAAACATTTTATTCCTTGTCTGGATATAAGGCTGGAACAACTCTTGGCAGTGGGGGGAGTGAGGGAGAGGGTGGGAAAGGCACTGATAAAATACTACGAAGATGAGATACAGTCAGTTTTGGAGGGATTAGCAGGTTTAACACTGTGAATTTAGGCTACCTTGACATCTCATTTATTTGTAGGAGACTGCAGCCAGTCTGCGTTCTGTCCATGTGCAAAAGAGCTAATGGAAGGAGGGTCCTGCGCCCTCCTCCCGCGGAGCACGAGCGCTCTGCAGGTTCCTAGAGCGGCAGGCGCAGCAGCCTGACAAGCATCCAGCTGGGGAGCCTCTTCTTGGCATTGGGATCGTTCTGCAGTGACCGGTCTGTCAGGCCACTTCCCTATTTATCTTGTAGGGTGTTTTTTGTTGTTGTTTGTTGTTGTTTTCTCTCTCTTTTTTTTTTTTGGTTTGTGGTTGTACTTGTCAGTAGGGGGCGTGAGTGTTGGCAGCATTACTGTGCATTAAAATGTATTGGTGGACTCCAGAGGTCCCCTTTGCTTGTATGGTACCTTTCTTTGCTCTGGCTTTTAGGACTCACTGTCTTCTGTTATTTCTGACTTGTCACTTATTGAAGTCCTGGCTAGAGCAGAGGTGCTAGATGTGATTGGGGTTCGAGGAGCAGGTGCAGAAGGTTGGAGAGTACACAGCTTTTAAAAGCTTGGATGTAAAGGGAGCTCTTCCAGTATTTATGAGATGTCCCACTTTTTGTTACCAGGAAACACCAGTCTCTTACTAACATCTCTGTTTCGTGAAAGAAATAGGCTTCCATACTCCTGTTGCATTGCAAGAGTGAAAGTAGCACTGACTAGTAAGATATTTCTTTATTTATTTTAATAGTGGAGATGCAGGATCCTGGGCCCCATCTGAAATTATATGGCTTGTTTATAGGAACTTTGTCAACTGGACAAGGCACCTGTTTTTTAGACACAATTCTCAGGAGTGGAGGGTCAGTGTCCTGCCTCATGTGGCACTGTGTTCTGCTGTCACGCTTTATCTTGCAGAAAGGGTGAAGATAGTTGCTGTAATTGTTTACAGAGCAGCCCTCCTCCCAGGAAAGGCTTCAGGAGTCTTTCCCAGTGCTGTACCTTACAATTTTCTAGAATGTGCTTCACGGTCAAACAAACCCAGTCTTGTTGACCCGCAGGAGGATGCTTCACTGCACCTTGCTGCTCAAGTCTCCCTACCACTCTGCAGTAGGTGCTCCTCATCCAAAGCTTAATCTTAGACCACCCGTCTAAAATTAGGCTTAGCCTAGATTTAGCCTTTCATTATTGTCTCTGTTAATGCTGGATGATTGATTGCCTTTTAATGTGTGTGCTTTCTTCAGGGCAGACATCAGAGCTAAAAGAATAGTCTTCTGAGAGAGAAATGGTGGCTTCTCGTGGGGAGTTGAGAAGTTCCTGTGAGTGAGTAGACAATTGTCTCACCCAGTGTAAGCTCAAATGCGGCAGTTCTTGTAAGTTTTCTAGTAAGTGAACTTACTAGTTTACTACCAAACTCAGCCATCACACAGTAGTGGAGCGTGTTGTGAGCTGCCGTTGCTCTGGTCACCGAGAAGCTCATGTTTGGCTTCTGCCTGCACGTGGGTCAGGCGCCGCTCCGCTTGGCATCACAGGCCATTCCAGAAATGGACTGATGCTCGTCTCATGCCGCCTCACTACAGCAGAGGCGAACAAGCACAAGACTTTCATAACCTACACAGTTATTCAGGACAGAGATCTGAACTATTATTTTAGTGGGTTTTTTTTTTTTGGGGGGGGGGGGGGGAGGTGAGGAGATTGATTGTTTTGTGTTTCTATTTTTTTTAATAGAATAAGAGACTGTTTCTCTCTATCAGATTTGTACTGTGCTAAAGAATAGTAGCTGGGTATAATTGGCTAGGGAAAGCAGAAGAAATGTCCGGGTGATCATCTAATCAAATGCTTTTGTTTTTGTGTTTTTGTTTTTTTGTTTTCCTCTCCCTCAAAGAGAATAAAAGCCTTGGTTTTGACCAGCCTAGCCTGTTAATGGCTCCAGGGAATAGTATTCAAATGCTAAAACTCTTCAGAGCATGAGGCCTTTTCAGGATATCTTACTCTTAATTCGTTTGTCTGGAAAAAATCAGTGGACAACAAAATTGATTTTAAATATAGTTAGTTCTTGATAATGTGAAAATCTGATCCAATATTTGGAAAACAATAATGCAGGTTATAAATAGAACACATATTAAGACTTCTCTCCAGAAGCCATATACATGCTTTTGTTTTGTTTCAAGCATAACACAATGAAGGGAGTTTTCAGCTGAGGAGCCATCTCCTTCTGCAGAGGAAACAGGCAGGACGATGTTTTGCTTGGTTTACGGTCATCAAAGGTGAAGTACACAATAACATTAAAGCTGTGTTTCCACAATCAGAGGATATTTCTCATAATGAAGGAAGTCTCCAAGGCCAACAGCTACAATACCCGGGGAGGTCACGTCACAAATACACATCTGTGCAAGACTTTTTATTTTTTTTATTTTATTTTTTTTCCTCTAACCTTCAGTGTGGCTCACATCAGTTCCCAAAATACCCTGCTGAAGTCCAGCATGTTAATCTAGTTACATGAGTAAAGTGATCAGAATTTGATATACAAGACTCAAAGTTACACTGTGATTTTTAGTTAGTAAGAAACAAAAATCCCAAATGAGTGCTATCCCCTCAAATAATTGAAAGAATTAACGTCTTACCACAGACCTCCAATATCATGTTCATTTCCAAACTCAATTTGTCCAGCTACTTTTTTACAGTGATAACTGTATTATACTGTGATGATGGCAGCAGCAATCTCTTCTGAATCTAGGCTTGTGCCTTCCTCAGTCATGCTCCCGTATATGATAGTGGTAGTCTCAGCAACACATGTCCCTGTGTTGATCTGCATGTATGTGAATTCTGGCAATCTTTGCTTAAGGGAAAATGGAATAGGCTAAACTTTATTTTTCCAGGTTCTTTTGGGTCACTGTGTGTTATGCAAATTAACCTTTCTGGTGCATGTACCATAGTTTGGGAACCTCTGGTGTGCCCTATTTCTCTCTCTCTCTCTTTTTTTCTCTTTTTTTCTTTTTTTTTCCTTTTTTTCCCTTTTTTTTTCTGTTTTCCTTTTTTTTTAATTCTTTTTATTTCTATGCTTGAATTTTCTTTACAAAAACTATGTTTTATGTTCGCCTTTTTGAGACACTAAATACTTTGCATTCATGTTTCCTTGGTTTAGTTTTAGATTAGCAGCTGTTAGTCTAAATTCAGCTTATTTTGCAATGGCAAGAAAAATAGCACTCCTTAAAAGCATACTTGTTTTTGTCCTTGTTTTCTAACCCCCAGTGGTTTGCTCATATTCTATTAACTGGATAGCAAAATGAAAGGTTGTTCTACATACTCCTCATTGCTGTAGACCTTATTTTGTTCATGTGTACTAAGAATCTGACTCAGTACAGTTGAAGTCAGCTGAGTCTTTCCCTTGCTTCAGGTTGTTCTGAATCAATCTGTAAATTTAAAAGACAAAATTGTTTCTAACAGAGAGAACAAAATGCTTTTCTTTTAATTCCTCAAAACTTATGTTGTGGTTTAAACATGTTTTTCAGGTCTAATCGTGTTCACCAGTCATCATTTCAAGCATCATATATTAAAGTGAAATAAATTACCCTACCATTCAATTTTCTTGACTGAGTTTGGCTTCTGAACAATTATGTCACTTAAAATGGGTGGTGGCATTCTGCTATGCTTGTTTCCTACTTTAGCATTTGGGGATGATGCTCATGAAGACATGTCAACATCATCCAGGTAGCTAGGTAGCCCTCTGTATTTAAGCAGGTGTGACTGAAGACCTGTCTTCTTTTTCACTTAAGCGGATATGAAATAGGCTGGATTGGGCTAGTGAAAGAAGTCTTTATAAAGCTCAAGACATGTGTTTTGGCAGCTGTGCTAGGTCTATTGGGTACAAGTTGCTTGTTCTTGCTTTGCTCTGCATTGTGGCCAACATTTTACTTTATTTTCCCAATGGAGAGACAAGATTTGCTTCAGAGCATCATCTCAGCAAATACGTGGAATGCCTTCATGGCATTCTAGGTGGAGGTTTTTTGGTAAGTAATGAGCTAGTGATTTCTTTCTACTTTTTTTTTTTTGGAGCTATTTGGTATTATGATTGCTTTACCCATTGCGTTAATTTATTGATTGAAGACCTTGTCAGCAGCAATCTCTATGACTTTGGAGTTGTATCAGAAGAAAATAACTATATGGTACCATATATATTGTTAGTTACTGTTGGTTATCACATCTGCAACGTAGTGTGGCTTATAGCTGAGAAAACCATAGGGTCTAGATTGTAGAAACAAAATGCAGATTGGATTCAGGCCCTTCAGTAGGATACTAGTCCCTTTTAGGGTCTAGTCCTACTTTTTTCATATTGTTGAGCTATTCTGATATTAATGTCATATTAATATGCACAGATATCTAGTATTTAGTTACAATTCCTTGATGCATATTACCTGCGATATTGAAAAGCATCTGTTATTGCTCTGTCCTAGCTGTTTATTTTGAGGAATTGAGTAACAGTTACCAAGACTTTGCATTACAGTAGTAACAAAGGATGAACAGTTGAGATTTTCTGTTATGGTTGTTGTTAATCTGAAGTAATTATGTTCTACCTTTTTAATTTTGTGGACCATACTATAACATATTTAGATTTTCTGCTGAGAGGCTTCCTTTTTTATTTATTTTTAACAATCTTCCTAGAATAGACTATAGATCTCAAGGTGTCTCAAAGCATAGGTTGAAAGTCCCTGCGTGGCAAGGCCTTCTGTCTCATGAGGTGTGCCTATGGCTCTGTGCAGCCCCATTGGAAGCTAGACGGAGATTTGCAAAGATGGGGCTTTAGACATGGTGTATTTTAAGAGTAGTCAATGAAACTGCTCTTGGAGCAGTGTAGCTGTTGTACAACCTCTTCTAAACGTGCAGAATCGGGGCGCAGAGATAGATTTGGATAAGGGCTTACAAATAGGTGATACTCTTCAACTATATAGTTTTTATTTTAATATCATGGGGAGGAAATCTGAGCAGTTCACAAATAATACTTTTTTTTGAGGTATTCATGGGTGATAACTAGACTTTTGTTAAGTGCAAACTTGTATGAAATTCTGTTACCGCTGGCAGCAGTATACTTCATTCAGCTCTGTTGTATTTGTTGATGCTTCTCGATTTTATGCTAAAAGACCTGGGGAAGGGAGAGTTGGGGGGGTGTCTTTTAGACTTCCCTTTAGATCCCTAAAAGGCCTCTGTCCTGTGTGTGCCTCCTAGGTGCTCCTTGCAGCCGCGGTGTTCATCGGGCTCCACAAGGAGTGCTGCGGGTGCGCCGGCCAGGAGGCCTGTGGGAAGGGCTGTGTGGTAAGTCCACCTGTACTGCTCAGTCCCAAATACATCGAAAATAGGGTGACTGCCATACTGAAGGGTCATGTCTGTGTTTGCTGTGCAGGTGCTGTCCTCGGTTCTGGCAGCCTTTGTTGGGATCCTTGGTTCTGGCTACTGTATCATCATTTCAGCTCTGGGCTTATCCCAGGGACCATACTGCTTCACTACTGTAGGAAGAAACTGGATCTATCCTTTCACTGAATCCTCTGGAGGGTAAGTAGTGTTCATAGGTGTGCTTTGTCTTTTGGTATGTGCACATGGGATTTGTTCCAGTATCTTCCAGCAATTTCCAGTAACCATAAATAAAGATCCAATCTTGTGCCTCTCTCACTGAGAACAAAACACATGCAGTCAGACTTACCCACACTTCTGTAGTTTAAAACCAAAGCAGTTTAAACGCTCTGTTTTATAAGAAGTTACTAGAGCATGCTGATCAGTCAAAATATGCCATTTCAGATTCTGGAAGACTTGCAGAAGTGTGTTCTTAATACATGATGGAAATGGCTGAGGGATATTTTTAATGAATGCTAACATTATCTGTAGTGTCTCAAAGAGGAGGAGGTTGCCTGATATGTTTAGCTGCATATGTGGACAAATGCACTAAATACTGGTCGTGGCATGAGCATGAACATTTTTAACATAAAAGGCTTTTAGGCCTTGAGGAGTTCACAAACTCCTTGTTATAAAACATGGTTTATCACAGTGTTAAGAAAATGTTTTGTGAGACCTGCTTTTGAATTTGCTTTGTTTCAGCCTAGGCTGGCGTAATACCATCAGTAGCGACTGTGTTACAGAATCTGTGTAAATGAAACTGGAAAAGGCTTACAGGAATCTTTTTTCATGTACTGTGAAAAGGGCCAAAGCCTCTTAATTATCCAAAGTTAGGGTTCTCTAGCAAAACAAGCCTATGAAGCTGAGTTGCATGCTGTTCTTCATTAATCCCCACAAACACTATAGGTGAAGAGGATCTGGTTTGAATCATGATGTGCTCTTACAGTATTTATGTGGTTGGCAACCCCCGAGGCTGTTTTTACTTGGAATTTATGGTTGATGCATGGCTAGAGATGATTTTGAGTAGGAAGCCACATCAAGATCCTTTGCAATAGAGATTTTGAATTTTATATTTCAGCTGCATCTCTTTTGAGAAGGACCATTCTTTCTCTTTGTATTCTTTTATTTTTGCTACTACTGGATGTAGAAGGTATGTGTTAACACTTTGCTGAAGGTCATGAGTGCTTATGACCTGACAACATGGGTGAGGAGCAGTTATAGGAATCTACTGTAGTGCTCCACTGAAGTTAGCTAGTGTTTGGTGATCGTAGATTATGCATGTGAGTGCCCAAAGGTAGCAGCACAAGGCTGCAAGGGAGGAAGTGGCCCATTTGCTTTGAATCAGTAGGCCCAGTTTTGAAAGGCTGTGTGCTTATTTTACAAAATGGCTTGGACTTTCAATTTTCATGAGCTTGTGTCTCATTTAATCAAAAATAGAAAATTCTGCCTTTATAACTTAGATTTTTTTTTTAAAAGAAACCAAGACTTTAAAAAATACGTTTGGTAATTCAATGTATTCTTAAATAGGACAGGCTTTGCGCGGAATTACATTTTCTGTTCCTGCTTAGAGGAATAATCATCAGTCATTCTCAGTGCAGTTACAGTCTGAATCTAGTTTAGTTCTAGTGTACATTAAGTACCCCATTAGCTATGTCCTTCTCTCTCGCACAATTTTCATATACAATTTATGTGGACAGGTACTTGCTCGAGTATAACAAGTGGTCTCAATGTCAAGAACCACAAAACATTGTACAGTGGAACGTCACCCTCTTTTCCATTCTGCTTGTCCTGGGAGGAATAGAGTTCATTCTGTGCTTCATACACATAATCAGTGTCGTTCTCGGAGGAATATGCGGACTGTGCAGCCATCATGAGGAGGTAGGTGCTTTCTTCAGGTAGATATAGCTATGCTTCTTAGATGGTGAACATGAAACACTATATTGTAATGATGCTACAGCAGAGTCTTAAGTGTTCTTAAGCACCAGTTCACTGTGTGACTTTGTACAGCCCTACTGTAATCAGCATTTTCATGTAGAATTTGACCACGTGCTTTTAGCTGATTGCTTAGCTGCCTGTGGTGAAGTTATTCTGCCTAGAAGCAGAAGTTTTTTTCCCCTATAGAAATATCATCAGCATTAGATAAATTATATATATTTCTATTGTAATTTTTAACTCCTGCTGATGATATTCTTTGTCATGGCCTAAACCATTATTGCACCATATGATGCAGTTTTGTGGTAAGCTACTTTTTCTAACTTTATTGCTTTAGCTTTGTATTTTGCTTACAGCAGCTGATAGGCCAGTGAGAATTTGTCCCATTAATGAAAACTGACCTTGTTTTGTAAAACTTGGATAAGAGAAGGAATTAAGGAACACATTAATAACAACCTGCACGCAGATCTGCCAAAGTATTAACTGTTTTTGGACTGAGGAATTTCCTCCAAATTTCTTTAGAGTCTTGTTACACATTTTGAGCCTTTTGCCAAAATCACTATCACAGTGGTAACATTGCATCTCTAAAGGTGTATGGTATAAAACAGATGCAATTTATATCACAGAGATTATAGATGAGAATGTTTCATATTTTCAGTTGTTAAAGCTGGACATGCCTCTTTCAAAGCTATTACTGTCTTCTCTCTCCTGTTCTCTATGCCATGTGCAGTAGAAGCTTATGCTATATGACTATGTAAATGTGGTCAGGTTAATTTAGATCTTACATTTGAACATAATATTGGCATTCTTTCCCATACTATTTATTTCTTTCATTTCCCCTCACAGACATACGTTTGCTAGAAACCCTGAAACTGTGTTGAAGTTGGTGCATTTGTGATGTGATGTGTTGAGTATTCTGGGTCTTTTTTTTTTTTTTTCTGGAGGGAAGTGGGGGGGACTGGTTTTTGTAATATCACATGCATACTAGAAAGCAAGTTGTTTGTTGTCAACTTAACTGACCTGGCACCAGCCTCTGTTGTTGGAATTGTGTGCATGCTTATCACTGTATCTAAAGGCAAAATGAATCCTGAATTTACTTGGTTCATTTCACTTTCATACAGACAACTGACTGAGCATGTGTGTCAGTAAAGGTACATTCTTTTTTCTCTACTGACATAGCAGCTCTGTACTGTATGTTGCTTTCCCCATAAAATTGTACTTTAATTCTCATGATGGATTAAAAACTAGTCTGACCTAGAATAAATGAATAGTCACCAGGAGCAAAAAAAAAAAAAAAAAAAAACAAAGCAGCGGTATAAAACATGGATAACGAAGCGCAGATCCATGTAATTCTCATTTTCAGGTGAGAGCTGGAAAAATGCATTAAAATAAAATGTGGATTGTTCAAAACTTCTCCTGTGTTTTACAAATAAAGATTTGTATTAAAAATATCCAGCAGGTGTCAGTGCTTCTTTTCCTGCATGTAAATTATTGATGAAAGTTTCTTTGCCTGATTTGAGATGAGGGAAGTGGTGGCTTGAGAGTATGGATTTAAAGCAGTTAGATCCTAACCTGTCCTTACCGTGCAGCAGGCTCTGTCAGAGCGAGAATTGCTTCACTGCTTTGGTTCAGATCCTTTAGTGGAGCTAAACAGCTGGGGCCACTCACGATTAAGATGTGTGTCAAGAAGGGGGTGATAGTTCAGTGACAGCCCTGTGACAAACACAGCTTTTCTGAGTAGGCAGAGACTGTCCTGGGTCTGGGCTAGCCGTTCCTTGCTGCTAGCCATTCCCAGGAATGGAAGGAGGTTCCTGCAGGACGTGGGGCCCTTCACTGCTGCAGTCCCATAGAGTGATCCCCTCCTGCCCCTCAGAGTCCTGGGACAAAAGAAAATATGTTCGTGGTGCTTGTTTTTACCTCGCTCAGCCAGCCCTGCGGGGTGGCCATGTTCAGAAAATGGAGTGGGAATTCAAGTCAGTGGTGGCGAGTTAATCGAATAATGTAATCCGAAAGAGTGAACTTCAGC
>NW_010583039.1:104352-118194 GCF_000705375.1 Tinamus guttatus | reverse complement strand
TCTTCTAACCTCAGTAAGAACCTCTGAAGATTAGGTCGTAGGATATTACAGAGGATGTTTTATCACCATTGAGTTTAAATATGCTGCCAGCGTTGTTTCTGGCAAGGTTGGTGTGCTTCTGGCAATGGCATTTTGCAAGTGAACATACCGGTATTTTGCAATAAATAGTGTGACAAGCCACTTAATTTGAGGAAAAAAAAGGAATGCAGGAACATTTTAGAATCTAGTAGTTTCTGCTTTTTTTCAAAATGAGGCAAGTTAATTTCTGCTCAGAGGAAAAAGAATACCAGCAGTTACAATGCATACTTAGTACTGCTCGTAATGAGGAAGATGGTCCTTAAAGGTAGACAGAAACCAAGGTTGTTCTCAAAGCAAAATCTGTGCAGTACAAATACCTATTTCAGAAAAATAAGTGGACTGAAAGTGTCCAAAAGGTTAAATTGGGTATTCAGTGGCAGGGAGAAGGAAGGGAAAAGCAGGGCCCTGATGGAATAGGATATAGTTCCCACATGACTTAAAGAGATTTTGTCTTTATTGTTTGCATGGTTGTTACATCTGTTTCTTATACATATTAATTAATCATAGAACTCTATCAGTATAGGGAATGCCAGATCAGAATGATTAGCCTATGATTTAGAATTAAAACTGTAGCTCATCTCTATGTAGCATTGATGCATAGTATTACTGCAAAATCACTGTTTTATGTCATCTTTTGAAATAATCCAAACAAAGTCCTTCGATGCCTAATGCATAAGAGAGTGTTTGGGGAGTTTTACCAGTTAAATCCCAGAAAAACAGGTAGCAGAGAAGTCTTTCACCCAGAATAAACAGTGGTTTATGGTAATGGGCTCATCATCATGGATATTTACAGGAAAATGTGGTTCTTGCAACACATAGTAATGAGAAACTAAAGTTGGGGCTTGCCAGGTTTGCCTAATACTTAATATAAAATTGTTGCTTCATGTTCTGGCAGTCAGCATGTCATCAACAAAACAAAGCTTGATTTGGTATTTGCAGAGCTCTGTTTAAATAAAAAATAAACCATGCTGTGTATTGTACTCAGAATGAACTCTGTGTGTCAGATGTCATTTTCCATTAGATTTCTATTAATCAAAACAGATTGCAATGGATAGTTGCAGCAAATTGGATAAAAAGGTAATCTGATCAGTAATTTTCACCTTTGCTTTTTTGAAAAATTATAGAGTTTGGCCCACTATATGGCTTCTGAATTTTGTAATAAAAATGAATTCTGAGAATATGTGTTTATGTGAGGCTGAGAGTGGACCTGATCAGTGTATATAGCTACCTCAAGGGAGTGAGTGAGGAGGATGACACCAGCCTCTTTTCAGTCATGGCAAGCGATAGGACAAGAGGAAACGGCCGCAGAGTGAAGCACCAAAAGTTCCACAGGAACTTAAGGAAAAACTTCTTAGCAGTGAGATGACAGAGCACTGGCACAGGCTGCCCAGAGAGGTGGTGGAGTCTCCTTCGCTGGAGATCTTCAAAACCCACTTGGACACAATTCGTGTAACATGCTTTAGGTGACCCTGCGTGTGGACTAGACAGTCTCTAAAGGCCTCTTCCAACCTTACGGATTCTATGATTCCATGTGACATGCCTGCTTTTAACTCATCCATTTTTTTGCTGTGGTCTGTAAGACAGTTTCGATAGCATGAGTTCTGCCCATGCCTGTGTGTATGCAAAGGAAAGGTGTTGCTAACATCAGTTAGGAGGAGGCCTAAAACAGTGCCTCTGGTGATCAGGGAGTAAAACAGGAAACAGGGGAGTAGTAAGGTCCTCTGAGTAAAGTCTGAGGACTTCAAAATGAAGCATCTTAGAAGAAGCAGAGAGGGAAGCAAAGAAAGGCAAGTCACAGAATATGGATGGAAAAATGTAACTGTAGCAGCAGTATCGCCCCATTTCCTTGGGTGACCTCATCAGAAGCAGTAGGAAAGCAGTGGGTATGCAATCCCAACAGAGCTAATGCAGTTTTAAAGAGATCATGAGACACGCCTAATGTGTGCAGGGCCTAAAACAGCTCATGAAGAAACAAAAGGAAAATACATCATGACATCATTGCTTCTAAAATCAGCTTTCTCCCTTTTCACAGAGCAGAAAGGGGTTTTTTTTATGTTTTTCTGTTCTTTTTTTCTGACCTAGACTCTCTTACGGAGCAAACCATGTACTCAGTGTTGAGTTGGCCACAGCCATGCTGCAGGCAGTAAAACAGCCCTGCCTGTGTTTTACAGGGCCGAATGCTTAACTGCTTTGAATTGTCAAAATGATGACGGATGAAACTGAGGAAAACATTTGACTTTGACTTTCTACAGTTCAACCAGCCAGGAACTTCCAAAAGCAGCCAAGCCTTTGTGTGAGGAGTCACAGGTACTTAGGTCAAATCCGTACCCATACATATGCAACTATAAGAGTGCGGAATAAAACAGCTAGAGAACTATCAGACAACAGCTCACTGGATAATGCACTGGAAAGAATAATTAAAGTGTGAAAGTAATTCTGCTTAGAGTTTGGTCTGGTGTTTGTTCAGCTTCCCTGTGGATACAGGTTGCCGGCAGTAATGGCTGTCACCCTTGGTCCAGCATCTGCCAAGCTTTGACATTAATTCTGTTGTGTGAGACAACATGTAGCCCTTCTGTAAAGGGATGTATTTATCATTTGACAGACCTCTTCCCCATGGAACGTAGCAACAGCTGAGATGTTGTGAAGCTGAGTATTCTGCCTCCTGTCACCAAGTATTTACATAATAGCGCGAGCGCTCAGGTGGAGCTGTTTCTAAGCTGTCTCTAGGAAATGAGAACTGCCAGATACAGACTTAGGAGGTGATGATGCTGTGACACAGTTTGAAGTTCCTTCCTGAGTCTCATGTCTAGAGGCACTTTGGAAGATCGCTGGGGAATTAGTTAGCTTTTAGAACGGAAACTGCTGCTTAAAGACATACTGTCCGAAAGGACAAAGCCTTCAGACAGCAGCATCTGTCTGTTTTTCTGTTAACAGCTAAGCACTTCTTTAGCCTTGGTCACCAGGCTCTTGTGACTCTGAAATGACTGAATCACGCTAGGGCAGTCAAAACACTTTTGATAATTTAAAATCTTGTAATTTTTTGTTGGCTTAGAAGAGCAAACTTCTAAGGTTTCTGAGAGATGGGATTAGAGACTTGTGGAAACTGCCTGAGTTGTCTGCTGATCCCTCTTGCACTTTGGAGTATTGTTGTTAACATCCTATTATACTTCCCAAATGGAAAGACTTCATATGCTGCCAGTTACCAGCTTCCCAACCACGTGTGGTATTTTGAAGGGATCTGTTTCTCAGGTGTGATGGTAAGTGCTGATTCTGAGGTTTGTTTTGTTTGTTTGTTTGTGGGGTTTTTTGGTTTTTTTTTTGTTTGTTTTTGTTTTTCTGTAATGAATTGCATTCTATTGCAAATAGTCTTGGCTTACTGTGCAGCAAAGTATAATTTTGCTAGTTGGCTTTTAAGGGGAATATGGATTATTTTGGCAAAAACACTGCAAGCTACTTAATTTCATATATGTGATTTTTCTGTTTATGTGTAAGTTACACTTTTATTATTGGCTCATGTACTATTTTGGTTTGTTTTCTGTGGCATTTGAATTAAAACTGTTTTAGCCAACCCAAACCAAACCTACAAAACCGCCCAAACTGTTCAGATCTCTTTATGAGCTCTATACAGTCTTTCAGAAGGCTGGATTACAGCTCACGGTGCATCAAGATTTACATCAGGCTGAACTCTCAGGCTAAATACAAAAGGTTGTTTGTCCCTGTGACTGGCATGGTAACATTTTTCGCATTGCATTTGCAATATGCTTATTTGTAGCAACAAAGTGAGTTCTGTGCTGCTCACATTGTTGACTATCTACACAAAGAGCTCTAGCCTTTGGACAGAGAGCAGTACGGTCACACAAGTGCTTACAAACAGGCTTTTTCTTTCTTTTCATTGGCCTTTCAAAGAGGGCTTATGTGCATGAACATTTTTATGAAAGTACAGATCAAGAAGAGATATTAAAATATGAAATCTTCTTTTGAAATTGTATGTTAATCCCAAACCGGTAGAAGACCTAGAGCAAGAAAGAAAATGCTGTCAGGCAGGGAATTCAAAGGAAAAAGCATAGTTAAAATGTGGAAAAGGTTAACCGCAAAAGTTAGATTCATATTCTAAACATTTTTAGCTTCAGAATCATTACCCATGTATTAACAACTTTTAAATTAACCTGTTACAAACAAGGCACAAACAGATGAGACAATAGTGCTGTGCCCTCACTGGAATTTTTCTTAGAGCCCGTCACAGTGATGAAAACTCTAATGTCAGCAAAGATCCTTGTGGCTGAGGGCATTTTAAGTAGTTTCAAGCAATAGGTTATTTAAAATGCTGGTATTGCTTCTACCATAATTTTTTGAGTTACGTTTTTCTTGATGTATTTTTCTCTTCACCTCTAGCCTTCAGAAGTGTGAAAACCAGGGGCGTCTCCTGTCTGTCCTCAGTTTCGGAAACATTTCCTTCTCTTATGTCCCCATTCATTCCAGTACTTCTCAGAGTGGCAGTTCAATATTCTGAGAAAGATGGTATGGATACTTGACAGAGAAAACACTTGAGAGTTGAGGTGGATTAAAATGAAAGCTTGTACCACTGCATTTTTGTAGACTAGCCCTATTAATAGAAGGAGATGCCCTGACTGTTTAACTGCAGAAGAGCCAACACTGAACCGATATGGTTGTATTAAAAAAATACCCTTCCTTTCACTGTTAGTTTTACTTCTGAGTGATTTCAGTCTTTCAGCTTTACCACAATAGCTGCATCCATCCTGGCAGCATTTTGCTGTGATAGGAGACACTACTCCTGCGTTTCAAGAGCAGAGCAGTGGCTAAACAGATGCAGTCCAGGTCCATGTTTTGCCTTCAGGATGTTTGTGTTCCTAATGAGCTGCAGGAAAAATCTCAACAGGCACAATTCCTGCCTTGCACACACCAGAGGGAATTTGGCTTAGTATGTGCAGTCCTTTAGCTCACCTTGTGATGTCCCTTTGCAGATCCTTTTGTTAGCAGTAATTCTAATAACACTGGAGAGTAACTTGTTCTATCGGTGCTGCCAGAGTGAGAGCTGTAATAAAACCTACAGGGTGAGTCATTCTGTTGTTTTTGTATCTCTTAAGCATTTGTTCCAAGCGCCTTCCTCCTCCTGTGTTTTGAGTACTGCCTTGCCCTCTCCTCTGCTTTGTTTCTGCTTCTTTTAACAGAGAAGGATTCAGTGGGATTGAGAGGTCATAGAAAGTGTAGATTCTTCCTCCTGATACATAGGAAGGATAGAGGAAAAAATAAACACTAAGATTTGTCAAAATAATATAAGAACCTGAGAGTTTTCATCTAGTTTCTCACTGAATAGCTTAATCACCTTGTTTGTATCATTTGAAAGTTATTTTTCCAGTAACAACACAATATACATCATCTGGGATGTAAGCATGTTTAATGTGTGTTCTTCTAGCATTCTGGGATGCAACTCAGCAAAAAAGCAAGTTAAAAAAAATCCCAGAACAATATATAATGGAGAGAGGTAAAGCTGTATTAAAAACTGTCGTATTTTTTATTCTTTAAGTACGTGTTTACTGTTCTTTACTTGGTATTTTTCTTTATGAATTTTGAAAGTCGGGAAAAACACATCTGAAATTCAGCCCTGAGGAAGTAGCTGGGTAGGGTGAATGAATTTATTTACTTTGGAGACTGTCCCTGTGCTGTAATATTTTCTCTCTTCACTTCAGAGTTTTATTTCAATTGTGCTAGCTGTGCTTGGGATTGCTTTCTCTGGGTATAGTTCTATCGTTTCTGCTGTGGGATTGTTCCAAGGCCCCTTCTGCAATTCCTCAACTGGATGGGATTATATTTTCAGAGACACCGCTGGAGGGTAAGAAACATCTGTCTAACTTTCTTGTAAGAAACTCTCTATTAAACAGAAGTCCAACAAATCCTCTCAGAACTTTACAGAAAATGGTATAGTCTCTTGAACACATGACCTGTATTGTGAGAGGGAAGTTTTTCAACTTCTTAAATGTGTGCCAGAATCCTCAAAAAAGGGGATTTACATCCTCACAAGAAAAGCTTAAACCTAAGACTCTCTGTCCTGATCAAACCTGGAGGTCTATCTAGCCAAGCATCCCTTACCTGGCAGTGGTCAGTCACATACCTAGTAAATAGCATAACTCTGGATTGAGGGTAGATGGATACCTCCTCAGAATATATGCTCAATTTCCTCAGGTTTTTAGTTCAAGGATCATAGGTGGCATTTTTGTATTTATTAACAGAGTAATTTTCTCTTTAATTCTCAAAGCTCAAAGAACTCTCCCGTGTCATCAACTGGACGGTTTCCATTGGTTGGTTTTAGATGCAGAGGCACTGCTTTGGCAAGGTTTTACATTCTCCCTTTGAAAGAGTGAAGTTTGTAATATTCTAATATTTCAAGTCATGCCAAACTTTTCCTGCTGCATTTTAGTTCAAATAGATCACAAATAAGTTTCTTTAGCAACGGTAGAAATATATATGTATTATATAAAATAATGGAATAGCCATTCACAAACTGTAAGTATGTCCTCACTGAAGTAGATCTGCAATTTCTGTTACATATTGCCATCATTACCATTCCACTTAGAAATGGAATGTGAATATGTCAATATCCCATTTAGAAACAGAGGTATGCAAAAAGGGAGCATCATTTCCATGTAAAAGGTGTTGAATGAAGTGTTCGGATTCAGCTCAAACATGTGAGCTGTGAATGTTTAGAGAAATAAAAAATGGCACTAAATGAGTAATTGTACTGAAGGTGCATGGAATTAACCCCAAGCTGTACCATGTCTCCCAGTTAGAAGTGCACAGCTGGCAAATGTGCGTTGTGCAAATGATGAGATCCCAGGGGAGGCAAAGTGTGGCTGTAGAGCAAGGGGAAGCTGTGGATGGTGGCACTCGCGGCAGCACTGCACACGCATTCCTGTTCTTCACTAGTGCTTGGTACTGATCGCAGCTAGACTTAACAAAAATCTGCATTAAACTAAGAGAGGGAATGTTCCTGTTTTAAACTTGGCTTATGCCATCTGCAGATAATGCCAGTGTTGCTCTAACATTTATGTGACAAGGATATCAGAGAAAAATCAGTGAAGCAGATGCATTTGAGGAACTCTGGTCCAGTATCAGGTTTCAGTTACAGCAATGTAAGGCATTTTACTCAGCTGAATTAGATAAGATCATGCGGGATTTATGCTGGTGTAATGAAAGAATAGAGCCCATCTCATTGAATTGAAGCATATAAAGCCCATTATTATTATTATTATTTTTACATATTACAGCTGAAATAATGTGCATTTGAATATAATTGCATGTACCACATTTAATTTGTCTCATGTTGCTCTTTCTCTAATAGGTACCTCACAAATTACTCTGCTTGGTCTCAGTGCACTGAACCTGCAAACATAGTGGAATGGAACATCATTTTACTCTCTATCCTGATAGCACTTAGTGGACTTCAGATGATCATCTGTTTCCTCAAAGTGGCTGCTGAGTTGAAACGCACACTCTGTGGGACCTATTCTGTCTTTGTTCAGGTAAAAAACTGAGATTGCTTCTTCAGCAGCTGCAAGACAGTTTAGTTTCAGCAGTTTCACTCAGTTGAGGACCTGCACTTGCTTTATGCCATCTCTATTATGCTGCATTTTTAGTAGTGGAAGACTTATAGTAAATTCAATCCACTGATTCCTTCAGTAATTCCTTGTGACATACCAGGATTGCAGACTACTCACTTTTAGGACGAGGGCTGAGAAGAAAGAAGGCAGCAGGGAATTCAGCATGAATGCTGAGGTCTTTACCTCAGGAGTTTGAGCACCTTTCTTCTAGCATTCAGTTTAAAGTTATTACCCATGTGTGGGTTTCACGGCAAGGAGAGGAAGAGGCGACAGGTAATATGTGCTGAGCAGGGAGGGTGGGGAAAGGGCTGGGACCAAGGAGGGCCTTGAGCAAACAGGTGAGGAAGGCGCTGCTTGTGAGCCCTTATTTTAACAGCAGCCTGTAATAAGGTTAAGGTATGAAGCAAGTCTCTCAAAACACTTTACCTTCTAACAAAAGACAGCCTGATTAACCTGATAGCCAGGACAGCTTTCAGGGAAGACAAAAGGAGTATTGTCAGTTTGTCCTTGGGAACAGAGAGGTCATTTCTTGAGGTTGTAGGGTATGTTGAAATTAGATTGCATATGGATGCTTGACAGCCAGAGCAACTCTGACATTATCTTTATATTATTCATATGAAATGGGAAAAAGAGAGGCCTTTCACTTCCTTTTCTTTTGCAGGCTGGGATTATCTGAAATGGCAAGGAACTCTTCACTGCTACAAAAAAAAAAAAAAAAGAGAGAGAAATGGCTTCTCCAGCATTTCCTAGGGTAGATTTGGGTGCTGCGAAGACAAATGAAACACTTGTCCTAAACTTTCTCCCTCAAACCTCTTTATTTTGGATAAAGTTAAATGAATTGTTTAAAGGCTAAAGGCTGAACTGCAGTGCATTTTCCTAACCTGTCTGGTTGCCCCTGGACCCTCTGTATTTTTAGTTTTGACTCTCCAGCTTGTTCTGGCAATAGGCATGTTGAAATGGTATGGGACTATTTTCATATTGAGACTTCTCTGAGTAAAACACTGCATATAAGCATGCTTTTATAGTCATCTTCTTTCCCCTCTTCCTGTCCCAAAAAGGCCTGATACAAAGCCTAGTATGGCAGGAGTTTTTCTACTGAGAATTAGTATACTGAATCAATCCTTGGCACTTCCAGATGACTGATTTTAATTACAGAACAATTATGGTCATGAAAATCAGTCCATTCTATACTAGCAGCTTTCCAGCTGCACAGAACAATTGCTGAAAAAAGGCTATTGAGTCTTTCTGAGGTATAGCTCAGACAGCTCAGAAAGACACCAAGGCCTGATTTAAGATTAGATACATACCTCCGAGGTCATCTGTACTAAGTAGCATGCCTTAATAGCTGCACTGCGTTTCTTCCTCTTTTGGTATTCAAAGGCAGACTTTTTAACAAATATTACAAGAATTATTATGGAACCCTGTTAGTATCCAACACTAGCTGGTAAATGCCCTGATTCTGCTACATTGCAGAAGAAACATTCTTGCCAGCAACAATCAGAATTTTATCGTCTTCTTCAAAAAGATTAAAAGTCCTATTAATTCATTCTATCTTCAAAGAATTATTGTTTCATTTCCAATGGAAATTCAGAGATTCACGGTGAAAGGGATGTGTGGCTCATCTGCAGCTGCACAGGCCACGTTTGGCTGTATTGAGCACTCTGCACTCTTGTTTCAAAAGAACAAAGCCAGAGGATGGCTGGATCTGTACTGCAGACTTGCAGTAATACATGCAGCCCTATAATTGCAGAAGTAGTGCGATTCTGCTTTATAATTTAACACTGCTACAAGTGCAAGTCATACCATAACTAGCAGCTGTGGATAGAACAGAAATGTAAGATTTCAGTAATTTAACTCTCTATTTCAAGGCAATATTGTATTTTTTTCTTGATATTTTTCTGTTAGATAGTTTGATTTCTTTCTGTAGGGTTTGAATAAAATATCTAAATTCTACTTGGTTAGTTTCTGTTAGGTTTCAAGAAATAATAAAGAAATGAGTTCATGTAAGAATAGAACAGGTGTATAGATTGTTAACAATGAATGCTGGGTCTTCATAAGAGCAGATCTTTACCCATGAAGACCTGGCATCCCTGAGGGAATCTCAGGACTGGTAGTTAAGGAGGAGTCTAGTCATCTCAGTGGCAGTTCAAGGTGGCAGGGATGTTCAGAGGTATGTGATAAGAAGGTATATGATGACAAAATGGGTTTTCTTTGCAACTGCACACTTTGTTTTCCATAGGCTTACAAGTATGTCATATCATATATGATAATCCTGCATTCATATGGATTTATTGATACTATTCTGAGAAGAAAAAACAAAAGAATTACTAACCCTTACTTCTATTAAATGGCTTGCAAAATCTGGCAGGATTCATGCCTGCAAACCACGTAACTGCCATTTTGAGAATGTTAGAAATGCTGGGAAAAGATTTTGGTTATTTGAATGAAAAATAGTATGCCTGAAATACACAGTCAGAGCAGAAACACCCCAGAAGAAGGCCCCTAGCCTTAGGAGAATGGCTCGACTTTACTGAGGAAAGAAAACAAACAGGGTTTTCTGTTCAGGCTCCAGCCCAGTCATGGGGAAAATACAAACTTATCTGTAGGCAAACAGGGTCTATTGAGGGAGATCTGCTGGATAAAACCAGTGAAATATCTACAGCTTGAACTTGGAAACTCCTAACCCCTTCTCTTGCTCCCATGTCTATTCTCTCCTCCACTTCACAAAATATTTGTCTCTGACAATTAAAAGTTTTGAATTTAACTATCTGGAAACACAAGGAATTTATTTTATTTTATTTTCCTCCCACAGTAATATTGTTAATGGTGGAATTACCCATGGAAATAGCTTGACTGTCTTTGCTCGATGTTTTGTTGTGATTATTCCCTCAGAGTCTACATTTCCTCTTCAACTCTGGCTTGTATTTCCTACTTTTGTGGCTGAATTCAAAGGATAGGTTGTAGTTCTTTTTAAAAGCATTGATTTTGCAGTGCTCTTTATTTGCAATCCAGACATTGGCATCTTCATTGTCCTGGCTAGAACTCAACTGTGACCTGACTTCTCAGCCTTTAAAGGGGCAGTTCATTCATTCAGATGGATGATGAGGGCGCTAAAGGCTAATACTGAGTTACATTTAGAAATTTAGCGAACTTTTTTTCTCAAAAGACCTTCAGATCATAGAATCATAGAATGCTTAAGGTTGGAAGGGGCCTCTAGAGGTCATCTAGTCCAACCCCCCTGCACACGCGAGGCAGAGCTAAAATTGACTAGTGAGTTAGAGTCCTGATTCATTTCTAAATGTGGTGTGATGGCCCTGCCTGGTACCTAAAAACGGATTCCTGTAAGCAATATTGATTGACTTTAAAATACCAGCATGACCGGTTACTCTAGAGGGTTTTCAAGGCAACATGACATCGAGCTCTCTAGCTGCAGGATACAGATGTTGGCCCAAAGTTCAAAGAGCCAGTGAGCCCTCACCTTGCTCTTGGAAGAGAAACCCTCTGTCCCAAGAAGGGTTCCTGGTCCTGGGGTGTGTGTGCTGCCCGCTCAGGTCCACAGGGAAAATACACCCTTGGCACATCACAAAACTTTGATTTTGAGTTTGCAGATTTCTGCAAATAACAAGTTGATGCTGAAACCTAAAGGTAAGAGTGCCAGCACCATTAGTTCCTCTCAAACGATGGTTTTGCCAGAGCATCTCGGTCCTGTGGCTAGGACAGGACTGTCATTCTCTCACCCGGATCTTCAGCCAGCGCAGAGACACTGGTCTGTGTCATACACCACCCTTCTCACACGGACACCCGGACTGATGCAGAGCTGCATTTAGAACATCACAACTGAAAAGATATCTAAAGGCTTGGTTTTGACCACAGCTACCCAAACGCAGGTAATTTTCTTTTCGATGTCATTGTCAGTGATGGACAGGCAACTGAAGTTAGAAACGGGCTGGGATTGTACAAAAATAAATGTGGATAGTGATTTGCAGTAAAATAATGTGGAGACCCAGCCAACCTTGCATCTTGGGATGTGTTACTCCATTTTGCAAGTAAAAGTGAATCCCACTGCAGTATGATCTGCTCATGCACCTGCAGGGATCTTTCAGATACTGTATGGAAGCTTTTTTCATACTGAGAAGCTATAGAGTATCGCAGGACAAAATAAGCCCCCCAGAGCTCGAGAGGATATTTATTTGCAAAGGTTTTGCAGCAGGCGAGAACAGCAGGATGGGCAGCAAATTAAACAAATTGTTCATGTTAAGAAATTGAGAAGTTGTAGGTTTCACTGGGAGCTTTTGCTGAGTTTTTTTTTTTTTTGGTCAGAATATTCTGATTTCGTTTTTTTTTTAATCAAAAAAAATTTGTCGCAAAAGGACAATTTTATATTTTCAATTTTGAGAACTTTCAGAACATTTTTCAGCATCTTATCATCTTCAGTATGAGAAGTGAGGCCCTGTGATTTAAAACAATAAGAAAATATTCATGTCACCAAACTTTGGATTCCTGTTTGAAATAATTAATTTAGCTACACAGTCTTTTTAGGCTCTGTCTACCAATGAAGAAAGAGTCTCTTGGTCTTCAAACACCCTCTGGAGAGACTAATACAGGCTCAGGGAGGCTCAGTCAGCCCCATCAATTTTTGGAGATCCTTAAAGACAGCAGGAGTGTATTCTGACACATAAGTATCTTAAAGCTTGGGTGAGGACTGATTAAAAACTGTAATGGAAAATTCTTGCACATCCAAATTTTTTGTCTTTAAATAAAAACAATGTATAGTTACTCTGCAAATCAAAAAAGAGTAATTCAAGGGAGTCAAGGACTAAAGCAAGGGATTGGTTGTTTCTACCCTTGGAGAAATACGGTGAATTCAGTTATAGTGGATATGTGCCTTTTCTTCACCTAAATTCAGTGGTAACTTAGAAAAAATATAAACCCAACTATCCACAGGCACATGAATGATTCTCAGTTGTATTAAGGTATTAAGGTATTAATTTAAATTTAAGTATTGTGGAAAGATGTAATATTTTATTGCTGTTTTTACCTGAACTAATTTTCACCTGGGGTGTATACAACTAGTACTAACTGGTCTGCCCAACAGACCATTGACCTTCATCCTTGAAAGAAAAAGAAACCTTACATAAATCATTCAGAGCATGTGCTGCCAAAATGGGAAACTCCAGAATTTCATCATAGCGTCTATCAGCTTTTTTGAGTCTGAATACATTCATAGGGAGAAACAGAAATCTCCATTTAATGCACAATTGTAAGGTTCCGAAAGCTGAGTTTTAGTTTTCTGACGATGTCTAAACTTTTATATATGAATAAGGGTAATTCTCCTGTATATCACAGTTAAAATACTGTAAGGTTTATATGTATTTAAAGGAAAGCTGTTGTGCTTTAGTTATGTTCTGAATCTTAGTCATCTTTCCAAAATAATCATAAATGTTTCTGAGCATTAAGAAAATGGTTTTATTATGAATATTTTTAAGTGGTCCTACACTGAAAAGTGCATTTTGAGTGAGTGTGACTGTGTCAGTTTCTCAATTGCAAAATGCATTTTTTAAAAATGCACAAGTGACTGACAATATCTTTACTGGAAGTCTTTGCAACTTGCAAGTTTACATTTTTGTTTGTGTATCTGGGTAAGCTTCAAACACCCCCATGATGTTGCTGATATATACTGGAGGAAAAAAAAAAAAAAAAGGCAATTTCAGTTTTGTTAGGTGCTTTTTAAAAGTCCTGTGTTCAGAAGCCAAAACCTACTACACTGTATAATAAATTTAGGCAATGGTAAGATTTAGAGTTATCTTCTGCTTTATGCATATGTTCTGTTTGCGCTATTACAAAGCGTGGTTTATCTTCTCTGGTGACACACATGATGGGAAGGGGATGTGGTAGGGAGTTCATTTTGTGGAATTTCCAGGCTGCATTTCCATTTGGGCAGACGCAATCCCGAAACTGCTTGGAAATGAAACGCAGCCTCAGCCCCCTGCTTCAGCAATGAGTTCTTCAGAGGCTGTGCTACATTGTGCTAAATTGACATTTCAAAGGGAGCTGCCGTGGTAAGCAAAGCTTGCCCAAGTATATATCAGCACATGATCTGTGTAGCCTCAGTCCTTCCTCATCCATTTCTATCTCATTAGATGAGTGA
>NW_010583039.1:67831-104272 GCF_000705375.1 Tinamus guttatus | reverse complement strand
CTCAGCAGCATTTTTTTCTCATTAGGATGCGGAATATAGAGACAGTGGTAAAGGCAGTGTGGAATGCCATTACACTTAGTTATACGAGTCCATTTAAATCTACAGCACCATAAACTCAGTTACAAGATTTACAATCTGATTATGGTCTAAATAGTAGTTTGTATTATAGTATGTTTGCAGAAATTGAAAGAAATGTCTTTGAAGATTACCTGAACTAATGAGGTTACCAGAATCTTTTGTTTACTCATGACACACAGAGATGTTGTGCAACTTTTTATTGTGTTTGGCAAAGCAAATGAGCGGGGCTGGGGGTGGGGGAGCGTA
Source organism: Tinamus guttatus (assembly GCF_000705375.1). The sequence goes on along the minus strand of NW_010583039.1, from coordinate 103,948 downwards.
GGCAGGGGGGTTGGGAGCGACTGAGCATATAAAGGGAAATTGCGTGTGCCCACCCTCTGTTTTTATTTCACGTTTTCCACGAGGTGCACGAATGCAATATGAAGCTGTTCTTCCTAAGCTGCTTGCTGGTTTCTTGCTGCTGCCAAGCAGGGGCGATTACCAGAGAGTACTATATTGGGATTGTGGAGACAGTGTGGAACTACGCACCGGGCAATAAAAGCATCATATCTGGGCAGCTCTTTGCAGAAGAAGAGTAAGTAACACAGTTTTAAGAGTTTACATTTTCAGCACTGTTGACTTTAGACACTCAGATCAGTCTGAAAATCTGGCGAAGTTGGTGAAACAGATAATATTCTTGTCAGTGGATTTTCTGTCAGACATAAAATGATTTTTTTTTCCCTAGCTTACTTAAGAAGTAACTTCCAACTCTCTACTAATAAAAAGCAAATGTTTTTTGTGAGTTGACTGCAATGAAATCCTTAGAAGGAAAGGCTAGAAAAACAATCCAAAAGTTTAGTGATGATTCAGCTTGCATGACATGCCACTGCTGAAGGGAAGGATTTTGCTTTTGTGTTCAGACTTCCCTGCAGAGCAGAGATGTCCTTTGCAGAGGTTGGTCTTTGCCAGTGCCCGTTCTGTGTCGCGGTGCAGCTGAGTCCTCGTGCCCGTGGCGGCTGCGCTGGGCGCGGGGTGTGCAGAGGGCTGGAGGGAGGGAGCAGCAGCCTGAGTAACCTGGAGGAGCAGGAGACCCCTCGGGGCAGGAACCAACAGATGGAAAACTCAGATACGCATTGTGGATAGACTTGAGATTTTTGTGCCTACCTTATGCCTACTAGGACCAAATTAAGAAAAAAAGAGCAAATAATGACAATTATCTAGAAAATACCTTCCTCATTTAGCTGGTAGATAAATATTTAAAAGATTTCCTGCTTTAATCAACTTCTGCTTCTGCGCTTGAATTGTCGTGTCTTTTCTCCACTGTGAGAGCCAGCAAGTTCTCAGCCTGTATTTACAATTTTATCAAGCATGAGCTGAAGCAATCAGTTTATTTTTTTCACTTACAAACTGAGAGAGATGCAATGTAATGCTGGTGATTCCCCCTTTATTACACTTTTTATTTTCATGGACACGTGGATGGCCCGAAATTGTATGAAATGACATTATCTTAATCCTACAAATATTCATAAAAAAATCCAGGCTATTGTGTAACATTAAGTCTCTCTGTGTGGCTAGCTGTAGGTTCAGAGCTATGTTTTCTGCTAACCACAGCTGTAGCTGCGTACAGTGCTACAGAGGCACAACCGTTATTCAGCATGCTGTTAATTAACACTATTTAAATATAAAAAGGAGTGGCTGACATTGCAATGCAGATTTGTTTTTTCTCCGCAGGCATGCTGAAGTCTTTCTCAAACAAGGACCACATAGGATAGGAAGCATTTATAAGAAGGCTGTCTATACTCAATACACCAGTAATTTGTATGATGTGGTAGTTGAGAAACCTTCCTGGCTGGGGTTTTTAGGCCCTGTCATTAAGGGAGAAGTTGGTGATTCCATCGTTATCCACTTGAAAAATTTTGCTTCCAGAAGCTACACTCTGCATCCCCATGGAGTTACATATACCAAGGAAAATGAAGGTAAGAGTGAGTTGGTCTGCGCCAGAAGTTACCAGCAGTTAGCCCTTCTTTGGGGCGTCAGTGTCATTTCACCACCAGAGAGAGTTCTGCTCACAGAAACACAGATTTAAAGCAAGAAACTATCAGCTTAAAGTAGGAGTCAATTAAGAACTTGGATATTTTTGAAGAGCCAAATTCCAGAAGATTTATGAAGGCCATTTTCAACATTTCACATGAAATGAAGGTAATATGAAACCCAGGTTCTGAGGGTATCTGAAGGAAAAGCTGATGCAATGTCAAAGAAAGTATTATTAACAGTGATAACTTATTAACTTGCATTTATGTATGAGATGTACGTGAAATCCTTATGGTGGAGAACCAGCTGCTGCTTAGTAGATAAATTAATGGGACAGAAGTCTGACATATGTTAAGATGTGTGGTAGTGATACTAGCGGGTCAGGGATGATTTGCCATGGTGATGGCTGTTCTCACAGCAATCACGGATTTTCAGTTTTCACTAAAATGAGTGGTTTCCGGGCACATATTCTATATTTCATGCATCTAAAATACTTCTCTAGCATCTTTTATAAGTACCGCAACCTGTGGGCATAAACATAATCTGTCAGAGACAGTAACACATCCATCCTAAGGAAAAACAGCGATAATTCTAATCTTCTCTTTGAAAAACAGAAAATGCGACATGCCGTGGTGAAATCTAACGGTTGGGCTCTACCCTGACATCTCACTGAATCCTTGGGCAAGTTTGTTCATTTCTATGCTCTTAACTGCAAGCAAGAAACACCATAATATGGCCATAGGAAGTTTTACTAGTGGGCCTTAAAAATAGTGTGAGAAGTAATAGAAAATGCAGTATTAACAGATACTTAATTCAAAAGAAAATGCCTGTGTTTCAACTTAGTTTTCTTATATTTTGTGTCATTTTCATTGTATCCAGTACGTGGCTTGATAAAGGCATTTTCTGGGGGAGCAGATGAGTGTGTTATGCAGTAAGTATTTTGTGGAGCAATATTTACATCTTTCTTTTCTATTACTCTCTTTTCAGAGGCATCTGTATTACTTGGGGCTCTGTGGGATGTTTAGGAGAGATTTTAAGATTAGTATTTAACAAATTTTTTGCAGATATTTGTGTTGTTATTTTTAGCGGAATTATACGTTTGCCTTTGCAGTGAAGTAAGGACCAAATTTGCTGTTCCCCTGAAATAAAAGCATTCCCATGGAGTTCAAAGACAAATGGAGAGTCTCTTAAACAGAAAGGAAATATCTTCTTATCTGTTTTTAGAGATTTGTTCCCTGTGTTCAGATGTTTGATCAATGTTATTGCAACATGTAGTCAACTTTGAAGCATGGCAGGTGCACAGCTGACAATCTACTGCTTACGAAGGGCAAGACTGAACAGATGGTGGTGGATCAGCTTCATGTACCCTCCCCAACTCCTTTTTTTTCAACTGTCATTCTCACACTGTATTGTGAACGTGTTTTGCTAATACTGGCTGTGTGCCATTCCTCAGGTGCTTTTTATCCTGACAACACCAAAGATTTGCAAAAAAGAGATGATGCTGTGAAGCCTGGAGACCAGTATACTTATGTATGGGATGTGACAGAAGATCAAGGCCCAGCAAGCGGAGATGCGGATTGCATAACCAGGGTTTATCACTCCCACATAGATGCTCCAAGAGATGTTGCCTCAGGACTTGTTGGACCCTTATTAATTTGCAGGAAAGGTAAAAACAAATAAATAATATATAAAACAAATATGCAAGGTGATTCATAACGGTTATTGATAAGGATAAGTGAAGTATTTCCTGAAAGCAAAGATGATTCCGTTTTATTTTGGAATAGTAACATTTTGTCTTTTCAATTTGCTGCCATTTAGTAGTATTAGATATAGTTCAGTTTTGTGTGTGCTAAATGTAATTTGTGGAGTGCTTTGTCCATAAGCACATATGAGCATAATGTGTCCATTTGGTAATGCAAAAAGATGTATGAACAACAGTATGGAAAACAATTTTAAGTTTATTGCAACATGCAATATTAATTCTTAATAAAGTAATGTAGCATTCATCAAAACTAATCTCTAAGTATATTGAATTGATTTATGTAAACACTCACCCTCCAGAACAGTGACAAAATATAAGTAAACAGCCTTAAAAGTACTACACTTAAAATGGAGGAAATTATAATGTTAACAAAGTTCAATCTGTTATTTTGTTTTTCAGGTACCATGAGTAAGGACGACAATAAACGCTTTGCTGCTGAATTTATCCTTATGTTCTCTGTGATGGATGAAAATCTTAGCTGGTACCTGGAGGACAATATCAGGACATACTGTTCTGATCCTTCCAACGTTCGCAGAGATGATGAGGACTTCCAGGAAAGCAATAAAATGCACTGTAAGAGACATATATATTACAGTTGCTTTTCATTAGTGTAACTCAGTAATATTTGGATCACTTGTCTCTTTTAAAGATGAACTATAGATTTCATTTTGTCTTAATTAGGACTCTTTCTTTGAGGATTATGGCCCTCTTAAAAAAACGTTGTTTTAGAGGCCTGCTTTTTCCTCACTGGTATCAACTAATGTTTTGCTGCCAGCCTTGGAGACAACATGAGTGGAATAATATTCAGCCTTTTTTGTTGTTTTTCCCCCTTTCTCATTATCAGTTTGGCACATTGGCAAATATTGTAAAATCAAACCTTTGAAACTGTGATGTAAAATTCCTAGTGGCCAAGAAACTATTCGCCAGTATAATTTTCCGGGAACTCTAAACAGAGTTTTGTTATTTTAGCTTTTTAATATTGCAGTTCAGAAAAAAAAATTTACACTGTTAGTGTGAACAAAAAAGATCCCTTTGGCTCTCAGGAAGACTCCAGATTTAGCTGTGCAGCTAGCTCTACAGGTCAGCTGTGTCTGATATTGGCCTTATTTAAAAGGTGTGCATTTTTCTTTTGAGCCTATTTCCATCTTGAAGACTGGTTCAAGACATCCTGTTCTGAGCAAAAGATCCTGAGCTCTGTAAAAGTAACTGTAATAAATAACATTTTTTTCAGCAATCAACGGGTATATGTATGGATACCTCCCAGACCTCACAATGTGTGTGGAAGATAGGGTAAAGTGGCATCTTTTTGGCATGGGTAACGAAGCCGATGTACACTCAGCCTATTTTCATGGCCAGACTTTAATAGAAAGGAATCACCGAGTCGACACTGTGAGCCTCTTCCCAGCCACCTTCATTGATGCTGTCATGGTCCCGAGGAGCCCTGGAGAATGGCTGCTGAGCTGCCAAGTGAACGACCACATCCAAGGTACAGAATAAGCTTCAGTGATCAGAAATTTTGTAGTTAGAGCTAGTCATTAGTCATTTCACCCTGAGCAAGTTTGCAGATGACACCAAACTGGAAGGAGTGGCCGACACTCCCGAGGCCTGTGCTGCCATTCAGAGAGACCTAGACAGGATGGAGAGTTGGGCAGAGAAGAACCTCATGAGGTTCCTCGAGGACAAGTGCAGGGTCCTGCACCTGGGCAGGAATAACCCCAGGCACCAGCACAGATTAGGGGTTGACCTGCTGGAAAGAGCTCTGCGGAGGGGGATTTGGGAGTCCTGGTTGACAGCAGGTTAATTATGAGTCAGCAATGTGCCCTTGTGGCCAAGAAGGCCCATGGGATCCTGGCTGCAGCAGGAGGAGCATTGCCAACAGGGTGAGGGAGGGGATCCTGCCCCTCTGCTCAGCCCTGGGGAGGGACCTGGAGCATTGGGGGCAGTTCTTGGCTCCCCAGAATAAGAGGGACATGGAGCTGCTAGAGAGGGGCCAGCAGAGAGCCATGAAGATGGTGAAGGGACTGGAGCATTTGTCATATGAGGAAAGACTAAGCAAGCTGGGCCTGTTTAGCCTGGAGAAGAAAAGATTGAGAGGAGATTTGATCAACCCCTTCAAGTACCTGAGGGGTGATTGTAGGGATGATGGGGCCAGGCTCTTCTCCGTGGTGGCCGGTGACAGGACAAGGGGTAACGGGGACAAGTTGAAACCCAGGAAGTTCCATGTCCATGTGAGGAAGAACTTCTTTGGTGTGAGGATGCCAGAGCCCTGGCACAGGCTGCCCAGGGAGGCTGTGGAGGCTCCTGCTCTGGAGATCTTTAAACCTGCCTGGATGGACCCTGTGCCCGTGCTCTGGGTGTTCCTGCTGGAGCAGGGGGGTTGGACTAGGTGATCCCTAGAGGTCCCTTCCAACCTCAACCATTCTGTGATTCTGTGATTCTATTTCCCAACCAATAAGTTGGAGCTAATAACAAGTTTGGACGACAGGCACAGGACGGACAAATTAGCTTTTTTGATAATAAATACATGCTCTGGAAAGCACATTGGCTGTTAAGCAGAGAAAAGCTGCTTTCTCTTTCCTATATCTTCTATTGCTAGTGTTTGTTAACTATATGAAATGTTTATAAGGTAATTCATGCTTTTCTGTAATCTATAATTCCCTAACTCTGAGTTAGAGAAGTCATTTGTCATAAAAGTAAGAATGACCAGAGAATTCAAAATCATGCTCCAAGATTTAGAAATTCTGATATTAAAGGGAATATGTTTAATCCACAGCTTCAGCCACACAGAGGTTTTAAGTTTTGAGATAGCTATATCAAGCAGAATCCTGATTTGGCTGAAACATCTGGGACGGCACTTTTAAACCCTACAGATAGGATACTGGCATAATCTACAGCTGTAAAAGGGCTCTTCTTGCTTTGGTTATATGTCCAGCAATCAGACTTTCTAGCAGACCTCTCTCCACAGATAACTCCTAGGGCACAGAGACCCAGGAGTGACTGATTAGGTGCAGTAGGCAGCTGGTCATTCCTGCTGCGACCAAGTGCTGACTAACAGTGCTCAGTTTCCAGTCCGCCCTGATCTTATCTTCAGCTGCAGGTCAGATGCATCTTTACAGAATGCCCTTTTCCCTGAAAGTCTGCCTGTCATCAATAACCATGTCACGTGTCTGCGTTCGAGCTTAGGTGGCCTGCCATTTATCTTCCTCTTTATCTGTGGTTTGTACATCCACCAGTGGTGTGGGAATGCTGCCAGGAAGAGCAGGAGCTGTTAGAACCAGGGGAAGAGAGAATAAAGCCGTAGTTTTTCTGCCTCCTCTTTTTTCTAGGTGGTATGCAGGCCCTTTTTAAAGTAAGAGAGTGTGGAAAATCCACAACAAATCATAATGAGAGTACAAAGATAAGACAGTACTTCATTGCTGCTGAAGAAATCATCTGGAATTATGGCCCATCTGCAATGAACCATTTTACAGGACAGGAATTAATTGCTGACAGGTAAATGCCTCGATTTAAAATGTTTTACTTTCCATGAAGAATTGACATAAGGATGCTAAATAAGGCAAACAGTATGGTAGAATTGATGTTTTAAGCAGAATTTCTTCTTGTCTTCAGCTCTACTTGAATGTTAATGCCAAGGTAAAAATCCAAACAAATTATATCAATTGTTTCCCTTGGAATCTTACTGTATATTTTGCTGTAATGCTAGTAATTTCACTCAGATAAAGATAAATAGTACTGTCATGTGTAGACGGTGTTGTTGAACAGTTCAAGATGATTGATTATGCTGAGTTAGAAAACGGAGCTGGTAATTCGGCTGGTGGAAGGGCTGCTGCACAATGTGGCTTTGCCCTCTCTCCTGTCTAGACAGTTCTGTAAGGGTGAGGCATATTTCATTGTTTGAATAGTGCTTGTGAAATGTGGAAAGCTCCTGTTTTGAAGATACAGTACTGACTAAGTCTTCATGCTTTCTCTATATTTAAATGTTGCTTATGCTTGGTGTTTTTACCTACTATACTTGGACTTATTATAAGCTTTAATAAAAATAAATTCTGGAAGTACAGAATTAGGGTTACGAAACATAGAACAGAAATCATTGTTGATAAGTCTCTAAGCATGCTGGGGTCTGTAAGAAAAACACTGCAGGATATTTATTTCTGAAAGAGAAGGTGGTGAAAAATAATGTATTTCTGCACATCCTCATGTGGGATTGCACATAAGCACATGGCCAGGCCACTAAGTGGAGACTCAGAAGATTGTTTTTACATATGATGCTAAGAAAATAGGATGAGGTTCTTGCTGCCATTGAAAAGCACAGCAATGTCACTTAAAATATTTGTTTCTATTACAATTTCTTTTACACAGTGATTCTCAGATATTTTTTGAACAAAGTGAGACAAGAATCGGTGGCTCTTATAAAAAAGCTGTTTACAAGGAATACACAGATCATACCTTCACAGAACATAAAAAGAGGCTCCCAGAGGATGAGCATCTTGGACTCCTAGGTAAGATATTTAAAACGATTTTGTCAAAGATTTACAAGACTGGATGGTCATTTCCAGCTTCTGGCCATATCTCCTGCAGACATGGACAACCACAGGCTCCTCAGGGAGCTGCTTGGGGTGCAAGCAAAGCTCTGGGTGGCAGTGCCGTGGCCGGCCAAGCCTGCATCTAACCTGCAGGAGGACCACTCAGTGTGCAGGCCTCACAGCTGCACTGGGAGGCTGGAGAGCATCTCCCTGTAGTGCTGTTCCTCTTCCCGGCCTGGCTGCCTCTGGGCCGTGCTGCGATGAAATCGAGGTTGACAGCACAGGTCCTTTCCACAGGGAGGAAGCCTGACCTGCCTCTCACCAGGCCTTCCAGAGGAATGGCAGCATTGGTACAAGCAGTTCGGATACTGCAGGGCGCTGTGAGGGTCAGGTTGCATGGCAGAGATCCTCACTGCGGCCATGCAGTGCAGGGAAAGCCCTCGCACACTCCCATGAGCTCTGTACTTCACTTGATTGTGGAGTTTGTCTGTACTTCAGTTGACCGAAACCTGTCCCTGTGCTCCTTTCTAGGACCTGTTATCAAGGCAGAAGTGGGTGAGAGCATCAGGGTGACTTTCCAAAACAACGCCAGCCGCCCATTTAGCATCCAGCCGCACGGTGTGAGTTACCTCAAGAGCAACGAGGGGGCTTGGTACAACACCTTCGCTGGAGGTGAGTCTGCAGCCAGGACCTGCAAGTGTTGGAGCCCACCAGGACAAAATAAACAACATTCATTCATGTTAACATTGATTTTTGTACTAGGTACTGAATCTCCAGCCTCCCACGTGAGTCCTGGCGCTATGTTTACGTATGAGTGGAACGTGCCAGAAGATGTGGGCCCTACAGACCAAGATCCTGACTGCCTAACCTGGCTTTACTATTCATCTGTCGATGCAATCAGAGACACCAGTTCTGGCCTTGTGGGTCCTCTCTTGGTGTGCAGAAAAGGAGCCCTGCTCCCTTCAGGGAAACAGGTTTGTTATCAAGAAAAACAAGCATTTGTACCATCATACCTGGATCTGCTTTGTCTTCACTGAACTGTGCCCTGAGAGCTGTCGCTTTAACAACCATCAGCACAGCTGTCTCACACATGTGCTGAGGGTAATGCACAAAACAGAAAAAGTTAGGAGGAAAAAAAAAAAAAGAGGGGAGCGGGGAGAAAAAAGGAAGAAAAATCATCTTGTTACAGACAGACACCATCTTGCAAAACCAGCAATGCAGTGAGCAGCCACAGGCACGCAGGTTCCAAACAGGGTGAGAGTGACTAGAAAAACGTAGAAGCTTTGAAGATCAAAGTACTCATTCTGTTCAGAGGTTCTCCTGGTAGAAGGAATATTAGCGGCAGATACCTTTCAACCAGTTACAGCAATTAGAGAACTTAGAGGTTATCTGAATGAAGGCAGCATCACTGTATGCATCTATCCTATTTTGTAAATTATACTCTTAAATTCTTAGGAGTATAGAAGCTCCTCCTGTAATGTTCACTCATTTCTGTTGTCTTTTGTGCTGTTTCCTGCCAACAGAAAAATGTGAACAGGGAATATTTTCTACTTGCCACAGTATTTGATGAGAATCTCAGCTGGTACCTGGATGACAATATTTTGATGTTTACACTAAATCCTGACAAAATTGATAAAGATGATGAGGATTTCCAAGAATCTAACAAAATGCACTGTAAGAAATTAAGTTGTTATAGTTAGCCAGCTAAAGACTTCTTTACAGCGTAAGATTTTACTGTGACCCTGTGTTAGAGAAGAGACTATGTAATGGCAGAGACTGATTCCCTTGCACTGGAATGAAATGCACGCCTGCATGCAGTTCACGTTCAGCTCGGCTCCCAGGGCAGTGCCTGCTCTTGGGTGCCTCGCGAGGCCGTTGAGCATTTAGCACTGTCATGTGTCATTCACGCAGACATGGGGCAGAAGGAGCTCTGTAGCCCACATGCTGAATGTGGCTGGGAACAAGAGAAAACCTTTGTTTTCTCTTGCACTATAAATATATGTATATATGCCATTTGTGGATTTTTTTTCATTTTCTTTTCCTCTCTTTTTTTTTTTTTCCAGAATACCTGCAGGAATATTAAGGATAGAATTTTACCAAACTGCTTTTAAACACTGGGTTTTAAAGGTTGCTTTGCTTAATCAATTGTCTAATTTTGCTAATGTGATAAAGTATTACAGTATTGCTACTTCTGTCAGGCTGAGGCATTGCAGTACAGCCAAAGTGTGTATTATTTAATATGTAATGCAGAACAGTTGTATGTGTTAACCAAAGTTGTTGGGTTTTTTGCCTTAAATCTTCTACAGCCATTAATGGTTATATGTACGGAAATCAACCTGGCCTTCACATGTGTAAAGGAAATGTGGTTTCCTGGCATTTGATGAGTATGGGGTCAGAAGTCGATGTCCATGGAATATATTTCGCAGAAAACACATTCCTCATGAAAGGAACAAGACGGGATACAGCAAATCTGTTTCCACATACTTCTCTTACGGCCATTATGAAGCCTGACTCTGAAGGTAAATGTCATGGTTACTCTTTGGCCAGTATCCTGTATCTGGTAGGTGCAGAAATTCATCCTAGCGCTTCTGATTGGCTTGAAGGGGCTGCCCCGTGACACGTCGCGTGGCTGTGCTGCCAAACCGCCCGTGCGGCCGCGTTCCCACGGAGCCTGTCCTGCTGTGCAGCGCCAGGGAGCACGTGCCGGCCTGCGGAGCAGCCTGTGCGGGATGGGATGTGGGAAACAAGGGAAGGAGGCTTGTTTCATCCTACCTCATCTTTGCTTTGGGAACAGTCTGGCCCACTCGCATAAAACCATGCGACTGACAAAGGTCTAACAATAAATACTATCAAGTAATTTCTGAAAGAAACTGTGAGAGAAGTGCTAATTTAGGATGTTATTAATTTAGAACAAAGTGACTAGAAGGAGAAAAAATACAGATTGCTGTTATAATTTATGGCATTAACACCAAGTCTTCCCTAGTGTAATGCAGAAATGCTGTATTGGCATTGCTTCTTTCTATTTACATTTTAGTTTCATGTTATCTTTCAACTCTTTGCATCAGTAGGATTGATTTAATAGAGCAGATTTTCTTAATGTTTTAGTGGTTTAAAATGTCCTGTTCCCTGCTTTAGAAACTGTTAACTTACGACCATTTTATGTTTGTAGCCAAGCTTTAAATAACTGATGCTTTGAGCCTTTAGGTGCCAGAACTTTGTAAAGCCTTGTTTGAAAAGCAGCGAACTGTTCACAGGCAGTAAGCTTTTAATGCTCAGGCCTTGATTTTTGCTAGCTCGTGTGTATGTGCTGATTTTTTTACTATCCTGAATAGCCATGATTTGTTAAGAATTTTCATCTTAACTGAGCAACACCCAGCGTCTCAGTCTCTAAATAATAAATTTGCACAGGTAGTAGACTTTCAAGATCTAGTCCTAATACCTTTTTGTCTTCGGTTTATTTCTTGTATAACGTCTAGGAGTTTTTGAAGTGTCATGCCTGACAACAGATCACTACACAGGGGGCATGAAACAGAAATACGAAGTGAAACAATGCCATTGGTGGAACGTGGACCCATCGCTGTATTTGCATGAAAAAACTTACTACATTGCTGCCGTGGAAGTGGAATGGGACTATTCTCCTAACAGGACATGGGAATTTGAGCGGCATCAATTTCATGAAGAAAGGTATGTAGAATATACACTAGATGAGAAAATAAAAATGCAGAAAGGAGTGACGCTTTTCCTTCTAGAAATCCAGGTGTTTTGAGACACATTTTCTTTGCATAAGTTTGCATATTTTCAGGGATCACTTGCATTTAAGGTCTTCCCCAGTAATGTTGCCATGTAACTATGAACCAGACAGCATCATGCTCAGGAAAATGGTCCAGCACAAATCTGTGAGGCACCTGCAGAATTTAGTGGATCCTGAATGTTGCCTGTTTATATATTCTTTGCCAGTGTTGGCACAGACCTTGATGCAGAATGCCTAAAGTCTTCATTGCACTGTAGATAGGATAAGTGCTTTGTCCTTTGGTGGGTTTCCTACTGTATGTAATATGTCCTTGTCTTGTGTCTATCTGAACTCTGGGCATGTGATCTTGAGCATTCATCCAGCAGTTTTCTTTTTTCACTCTCTTCATTTCTTTATTTGATACAAGAAAAGATGTTTGTGGTAATACCAGACATGTTTAAATAAAGCCTTAGCCTTGGTGTATTCCTAGTATCTGGACCCCAATTAGTGGGAACGGAGTGGATCAATTCCTGTCTGTTAGGAGAGCCTAAATAATGAATTGTGTGTGCTGCAACTGCCTATGTAGCTTAATTTGCAATTAAAGTAGATGGTACCAGTCTGTATTTGTGTATTGGCTTAGATGTGTTTTTCATGTGTTTTTTTTCTCATCATGATTGCACCTTGCCCTGCATAGCTGCCTTTTTCATACTGCTGAGCACAAGTAATACGGACTGTGATGGTATCAGATTATTTTTAACCGTCTCCAGTCACATGTTCTCTGCAGAGACAGCTCCACATGTCTCAATACAGAAAGGGACCTAAGCAGGGCTTTACAATCGTTAGATTGCACTTGTTGAAGGTACCAGTAGCCTGTGTGATCACTGTTCCACTTTGATGGTTAAATGATACACCTGCAAAAGATGTTATCAGAGCCATCAAGAAACTTCTAACATATTATCATGCCTATCTTCTCTTTTCCACAGCCCTGGCAATCCATTTTTAAATCAAGATGACAAATTCATTGGTTCAAAATATAGAAAGGTTGTATATCGTGAGTACATCGATCAGACATTCAGTACTCCCAAAGAAAGAGCAGAGGAGGAGCAGCACCTAGGCATTCAAGGTAGAGTCATCATGAAGATCAGTTTCAGAACTGGGAAAAATGCAATGAAACTGTTTGACGCTGCTGTAGTAATACTGAGCCTAATTCTAACCATACTAAGTGCCTAAACCTATGTTGAATTGCTGTTATCACTGTGCACTACGGTGCTTGCTTTACAAAAAAAAAAAAAAAAACCTTTAGGTTTTGTGGCTGATCATGGGTCAGTGTTTTCAAAGTTGTCATAGAATTATGCAGCCACATCTCAACTAACTTCAAATCTACAGTAGCTTCCCTGAACTTTTAAAAATCAGCCCTCTTTAGCTGCCTAATTTCAGCTACTAAAGCTTATGTATCATAGTGAATATATATTTTCCATGTCTAGTTTTGAGTTTAAATAGTTAAACTGCATCTCTGATCATTATTATTAAGTAATATAATTAAGCGTGTATCTCTGAACATAATAAACTCTTTCAGCTCTGATCATTTGTAAGACTAATTTAATCTTTCTTTTCACTCCAATAGGGCCACTGCTTATGTCAAATACTGGAGATAAAATTATAATTGTTTTTAAGAACTTGGCATCACGACCTTATTCTATACACGCCCATGGAGTGAAAACAGACAGTGCTGTTGTTGCAGTAACTGACCCAGGTATCAAACATCCACTTTAATTCTCGCGGGTAACTTCAGGCCTTATAGTAATATCTAGCAAGCTTTTAAGTTAGGATTGCATGAAATACACTTTTTTAACATAAGCCTCTTAGATTTAATGAAGCTGTTTTAATACTTACGTTTCTCCATTAAAAATATCCCTGCTAATCCTAGCAGTAGGTTTTCTTTGATAGAGCTTGGCTACACCCTTCATGTAAGCAAAAAAGATTTGGCAATATAGAGAGAGTATGGCTTATGTTATCTATTCTTTCATAAGTTATTCTGTCATCTTTACAAAAGATATCATTAGTTTATTAAACATGGTAAACTGGACAGTGCAGTCACACACAGGAACAGTGTCAGGAAGAACTAGGAATCTGTAGAAGGAAAATGAACCACTGCAGTATTTGTGAAGAAAAAGTTCAAGACAAAAATAAGCCATAATGAAAATAGCATCTATTTCAGCACAACCTCTTAGCAAGCAGAAAAACTCAAAAAAAAAAAAATCTCCATTTGTGTCATACAGGTGAAACAAAAACGTATACCTGGAAAATCCCTGAGAGATCTAGTTCTGGGAGAGGTGATCCACACTGCATTGCCTGGGCATACCATTCAACTGTGGACATGATCAAGGTATGATGCTAGCAGCAGTTCACAGATATAATAAAAGGAAAATGAGCTTGAAATGCTGTGTGCTTTATCTGCCAAGTCTCCACTCCCCACCCCGCTTCCTCCCTTACAATTCAATATATTTGAATTGTCTCAGGAGTAACGCAGGAAAATCAGGACAGAATTAGGAAGTCCCATTCTGTTGTATTCTTACTCCTTCATTCTTTTGTTGTTGGTATATATCACCTTCAGATTTATTTTTAAAGCAGACATTTTATAGCTTTCTTTGTATCTAATTAATACTGTACAAAAATTTATATATGCAACCATGAAACGCAAACATGCCATTTTTGTACAAGCATTCATTAGGATACTTGACCAATCTCTTTTTAAATTGAAATTAATGCTCATACTTCATATTTTGTAAAGACAAATGGAAAAGTGGTAAGAGGGCTTTCATTTTGAAAGTGTAAAAGAAATTTTGAGTAGAAGACAACTTATCTTGCCAACCTGGAACATAAAACAAAATTGAAAACAAAAAAGAACAAGAAATAAAAAATGGATAAAAAGTGCATGGGCTATAGCAAGAGACACACACAGAACAGTTACAGTTGAACTAGATCTCTGGGTAGAAAAAAGCGAGAAGAAATTATTGTCAGATACTGAAAATTGTTAAAATAATAAGAGCATTTATGTCTCATTAAAAATGCTTTTGCTTTTACTAGTCACATCTTGTAATTATTTGATTTTCTTTCATTTGTAATTTCAGGACACTTACAGTGGATTAATAGGCACACTTGTTGTGTGTCATAGACATTATCTGCCATCATTTCATGCTAAAAAGAAAGTTCAATTTGCTCTTCTTTTTATGGTGTTTGATGAGAATGAGTCGTGGTATTTGGATAGAAATATTAAAACCTACTCTACCAACCCACACCTTGTTGACAAAGAGGATGAGGAATTCCTTGAAAGTAATAAAATGCATGGTATGGTTCCAATTTAATTTAAAAAATCCCAAAACTCTATAAAGTTATATATTTCAAAGCACTGTATATAAATTTGACTTTCTCATCCCCCTGAATTTCTAGTTAAAGGGTGGAAAGCCTGAAAAAAAAATCTCTTGCACTATCTTAGAATATTGTTAATCTCTCTTAAAGAAAAAGACAATACCAGGTCTGTCCTGAAGGCATGTCCTGATATATATCAAATATACACGATATAATCAGGCCCATTCATAATATGCTGTCATTTTCCTTGGTAAGATCATTCAAAACAATTTTGTCTAGTAGTATTTTAAATGCTTGCATTCAGTAAAGCCTTGAGAATAGTATGACACAAAAAAAAATCTTATTTTTTTTTTCTCTCTCTCTAGCCATTAATGGAAAAGTATTTGGAAATTTGCACGGTCTGACTATGCACGTTGGAGATAAAGTAAGCTGGTATTTGATGGGAATGGGCAACGAAGTAGATATTCACACAGCACACTTCCATGGCCACAGTTTTGATTATAAGGTAACAGGACAGTTCCATCAATTTTTTTGCCGTGTTAAGAATGAGAGCTGGACCAAATAGAGAGGCGGGTAACCTCTTGTGAAAAGTCAGATGTTAAAATATTAAGTAGCAGTTTTGTAATCTGACTATATGGTATTTCATATTTGATCAATCTGACAAGGTCAATACCACAGAAACTTCATAATTTGCTCTGACACGTTTGCTGTGAATTTTCATGTCTGCAGTAAGATAACAAACACCATTTTCCCTTTATCTGCTAGTTTTATCATGTGCATTATGAAACAAGAGTCCTGTAGCGATGACATGCAATAGACCAAATAGTTTCACCCAGCTGATACTGTGAATTTGATGGGTATATACATTTAAGCTTGCATATGTTACTGCCACCTGGTGATGCCTTGCTGTTTAACCCTTGTTTCTTTGTTCCTTTTCATCCTGCAGCAAACAGGAGTTTATCGGGCAGATGTGTTTGACCTGTTCCCTGGGACATTCCAGATGGTGGAGATGGTACCACGGAACCCGGGGACCTGGCTGTTACACTGCCACGTTACGGATCACATCCATGCAGGCATGGAAGTGACCTACACGGTGCTCCCAAAGGAAGGTAGGAGCTTAGCTATCTGTAATGTTCATTGTGTTTAAAGATGCAACAAGGGTCTCACAGACATGTCAGAGACGTTTGCAGAACCAGTCCAGGAATCCCATGGATGTTATAATATGGAGGCCAGAGTTGCAAATTAGCTTACAATATTTGCCTTAGTGATACTGCTCAGAAAACAAAAGTAGCCAAACTGCAGCTTAACTGACAATTGCTTCAAATTCCCACCAATGAAGCTTACAATGACACTTTTTCAATTTAAGAAGAACTTCATGAATTAAAGTATTTTCGTACTCTAGAAGTGTTCATAGTGTTAAACTCCATCTCAGTCTTTATTTAAAAGCAAAACCTAGAACAGGTAAATAAAGCTCAAGTCATCTTGCTCACCAGTTAAGATATGAAGAGACAGTCCTGTTTGTTTTCCTTTTAAAGGATATTTTACCCTTATAGGCAGTATTAACTTGCTTTAACAACAACAAAAAAAGTTGTCCAAAAGAAGATGAATCCTAAAAAAACCTTTGTATCCTTTGTGTGTGTAAAAAGAATGTATATTTTAAAAAAGCCCGTTAAACACAGTCTATTTCTGTACTGCTTTATAAACCACTGAGATTTGCAGGCCTATCCTATGCCAAACTTGTGCAAATGATAAAAGAGCTGACAGAGTAAAATGAGAGAGATGTACACACAGAATTTTACTATATAGTAGACTCTACTAGGGTTTTTCCAGAGAAGCACTACACTGGATTGCTCACACTCAGCTATTTACAGACATTCCAGAACTATTCAGTGTATTTTTGAGGCAAAAGAATAAGAAGCAAAAAAAAAGACTGTAACAAACAAAACCCCCTAACTCACAACGTGTAAAAGGTACCGGGATCTGTTGTTTTCATTTTGAGCTGTGCTCCATATCCATGGGCAGATGAAAGTTTAAATGGTTGACAAAGTTGTTGTTTTTTTTTTCTTTTTACAGACAAATGGTCTTTTATTTCAGAAGATCATTCAGTTAATTAAAGTGTAATTAATGGCACAACAGACACAACAGTATGAAAAAGACATTTTACCACGGTGGTTCCTCTGAGGTCTGAGTGAGGCATTTCTTAGGAAACACAATCTCCTGGACATCCATCCTAGCATGGATTTTTGAAGATTTCATTCAGTGGGCCAGTTCTAACAGGAAGCTCATGGACTGAGACAGCTGGATGATACAACAGTTGTAAGGACATAAGCTTACATACATTACATTTTCCTTAAAATAAAAAAATCTGGCCTGGTAATTAGCACATTCTAAGTGACTCCTGATGTATGTTATTTAACTGCTTAGGAATTATCATATATACAAAGAATATATGCGAGACGAGAGAAGTGTAAGTTCCTTTTTCTTTAATTTGTAAATAAAGCTATGTGGCAGCAAAATTTGTTTCAGGTGTTTGTCCTAGATCTGATATCACATTTTACTAGTCAAGTATTAGTTATTACAAGATGAGAACTAGGTTGTAGGCTATCACTTGTGGCAGAGGTTCAAAATAAATACATATGTAAGATTGTATAATAAGATTTTAACAAAATAAGCCTATATTTCTGTTGAATTACAGTTTTATCAAGTAATATACTTTAATGTAGTGAAGCTAATCATGGTTGCCTAAGATTTTTTTTTTTCCTATTACAAAAAATAATTATAAGAAGGGCAGAGTTATGCTGAATTGAGCCTGATGAAATTCAGGGAGTGTAAGGGTAAAATTTGGTGGCTGGCACCTAGGAGCTTTGCCCTGATGCATGTTGAACAGGGACAGCAGTGGAATCATGTTGCTGTTAGCTGGGTAGTACTCTGCTACCTAAATCAAGCAGTTATTCTTAACAGGCAGATGCAGCACTGCTTCTGCATGACCATTTCTGGTCAAAAAACAGCAGTATGAGCAAGCATCATCTAGCCGTGTTTTATTATTCCCCCCTTTGCTCCAGTGAACCCTCAGCAGTATAAAACAGGAGGGAGGGGAACAAGCAGGGCAAGAATGGAAAACATTTCCACTTCAAACAACACCAGCACTAAAAGTAAGTTGCTTCTCTGCATCAAAACAGGGCCCAAAGAAGGTCTTGAAGCCTGTATGGCTTTGCTAACACACCACACAGAAAGGTTCAACAGCTTTAGTTTTTTTTGATGTTTCATTCAGAACACAGGTGAGATATCCTTTGAATGCTAGCCATTTAAGTAACAGGACACTTACTGAAAGTAGATTTGACAGCACCACTGCCAGCTAATGAAGCTTTTACATGGTTAAAGGAGCACATTGCAATTGTTTTACTGGGGTAGGTTCTAAAAAAATTCAACTGTGTTCTTAAGAAGTTCATAAGTATTATGATACTTTATTATGCTAAAGTGCCAGCTGGAAGAATAGAACAAGGGTTTCTGCTCAGTCTGCCAAAAGAAAAACATTAGTACATACATCTGCACACACACACACATATGACAGATAAGTGGGATAAAGAGGATTTTCAGGTGGATTTGTGCTTTTGTGATCTATTGATGCAACAGACAATGAGAGCAGATGGGAAAAGAAAACAAACAAACAAAAAGCAAGCAAGCAGCACACCAGGTAGTTCATTCCACATAGACACATTACTGAGATGACTAGTTTTGGCAGCTGGAAGTCCAGGGAATTTCTATGGTGCAAAATGAAGGGCCTAGTTTCAAGTGTAAGTCAAGCATATTTATGCACACAATTAGAAACATGCCCCCCACCCCTTGGTCATGATCCAATTAACTAGCAGGGAATTAAGACTGACTTTACTAATGTATGCTTTACTTCTAGCATACACTAAATATGTAATGGTATTGTACAGTCAGTAGTTTTTTAAGCACTTTGGCTGTAAGTTTAGCTTCATTTAGGAGACGAGCGACCTACATCTAATAGCTGAATAGTTGTGCTTTTTAACCTCATGACCCACCATCCAGTTTTACCTGACAGGAATTCCTATGGATAGCAAAGTTCTGTCTATGTGCAATAGTACTTTTTTTTTCTGTCAAAAGAAATGCTTAGCATGAGACAGTAGTTTCCATGCTAAGGTTTCAACATGGATATAAAGTGGCTGACGTGTAGAGTGAGCCCCACAAAGCTTTCTGCGTAGTTCTACTGTTCCATTTGCTTTTTCATTCCAGCGCATTCTCGGTATTTGAGTGCATAGTAGATTTTCACTGGCTTTAGGTCAATGATTTCCTTTGGCTGCAGTGAATAAGATGTGGCAGGAAAAATGCTGCAGTTCCATCCTCTGGTATAACATTGAGGAAATCTCTTAGTTCCAATTCCATTGTAACAACTGATAAAGCTTCTGCCCAGGACAGGGAGGTTATTTTTGTTAAAAAAAAAAAAAAAAGAAAAATAAAAGGAACAAAAAACCACCATTAACAATGTCATTACTAATTAAAGTCATCAAATTATCTAAATATTATACTTGGAATCAAATTTGAGACCACACACAATTATGAAAAAAAAAAAAAATCTCAGGTGAAAGAGCATATAAACAGAAATACATCTCAGAGGGAAATCCTACCTCTCTCTCTATTCATCAGGTCTACGTGTGGCACTAATGCTTACAGAATTCTGACCTGTTACTTCAACTGTTTTGCACAAAGTGGAAAGAAAGCACTAGAAATATACCACAGTACCCTAACTCAGAATAACTTGTAGTATGTGATGTGCTGTGAGCAGCTTCTGAGATCCACAGGACAAGGGGTAACAGGTACAAGCTGAAACCCAGGCAGTTCCATCTTCCTGTGAGGGTGCCAGAGCCCTGGCACAGGCTGCCCAGGGAGGCTGTGGAGGCTCCTGCTCTGGAGATCTTTAAACCTGCCTGGATGGACCCTGTGCCCCTGCTCTGGGTGTTCCTGCTGGAGCAGGGGGGTTGGACTGGATGATCCCTAGAGGTCCCTGTCAACCTGAACCATTCTGGGATTCTGCGATTGCATGTTCTGATTAATGCAAAGTTATTGCGTGAAAAATACTGAAAAGAAAAAATCTGTCACTAGAAACTGAAACTTTATGGTACAGTTTGGCAACCTGTTCTACAGCATGCAACCCAGGTGTGTTGTTGTTCTGCCCTCAGAACAGACAACAGAGATAGTTTTGTTTTCATTCAATCTTCTTATTCCATCAAAAACACACAAACTGACCCTCAACTATGCATTATTACTGTCTTCCTACAAACACTTAACACTGGGACTATGTCAGCTCAGGACTGGTTCCTCTGCTGCTTTACTTCCACTGCTCAAAGAGCCGGGAGCAACCCCCTTCCCAACCCCCAAAAATGAACGACGACATTTTCTTCTGCTTAATACTGCCAACTATCAGTAACACACAGCAGCTTTTCAATCTATGGCTCAATCATAAAAGGACACTTAAGCGCTCCATAGGATGATGAGTAATAGCCTGACAGCTATTGCTTACACCCCTAGACACTTAGCCTAGAAAAAAGAGCAATTACTGTTCCTGCTATCTGAGAGCTTTTTGTGGTATTTTTCATGACTTATAACGAGGTAATACTAGCACTGTGAAGTGTTCTGCACACTGCAGAATGCTGCCCAACTATCTCAATAGCTGCTGAGCAGGATTAGCTTCGCCCATGTAAAGGGGTCCCTTCTTTCCACATATCACACTGATAATCATTAGCCTGCACAACGTTCAGAGCACTGCATGCCATACAGGGGCTTCTTGAGCCTCCTTGTCATCATGATATTTACCTTTAAGTGAGGAAATATGAACGGGACAGTAATTTCCAGTAAGTCTGGTTCTCTTGTAAAGCTCAGGAAGCAGCCTGTTCCACCACAGAGCCTAAGTCAAAACATCAACAACAACAAACTAAAAGTGTGAACTAACAATGCCTGCAATTAAAACCCTAAAACACCTGCTAAAGATATACCGAACTAAGACCAGATGTGTGCAACTGCCCTTAGGTTAAGATGAACTCAGGAGTTAGTTTATATAATGATTTGATTCTTGCATAAGTATTATTTTCAAATTTCACTTTTATACTTTAATATTTAAACTGTAACCTCTTCCAGCACCTCTACAGATAAGAAAGCTTATAGTTCAGAACATGTGTATATAATACATAATTAGTGACACACTGATGCAGTAAGAAAAGTAAGATTTTTTTTTTCCTTCCAAACAACTTCATGCAAAGTGATAGGTAAGTGGTAAACACTAGAACCCTGCTCTGTTACCTGTCCCAATCCATCAGTTGTAGTGGATTAGGTTTTTTTTGTGTACTTTTTGTAAGAACAGAGAGGGGAAAGGATTTCTTTCCTTTTCTTACACAGATGGTAACACTTTTCTTGCACCTGTCTTCATGTTCAGTACTGTAACCTCACACTCAATTCTACCAGTAACATGGAAACAATCAAAAAAACTACTTTCAAATCTGAAAATAAGCAGTAATTTGGTTTTAGAATGGAACACTGGTATCTCCAGGTGGCAGGGAATCAACTTTGCCGATTCTAGCAAGCAGAACTGTGCACAGTTCATTAAGCAGCTGTGGGACAGCTCTTTCTGTTGAGAAAGTGGGACATAAGGAATATAATTTAATTTCCTTAATGAACTAGTATCATTCTTAGGCTATAAGGTCAGGTGTCACTAGGCTGCTTGAAGAACATGTTTAAAAGTGGTTTTATTTGAAGGACCATCATTTCCCAGCTTATCACTAAAATCTGATATATTACACAATGCTGTCAAATATTATTTAGAACACTGATTGGTGAGACTGGCTTTTTATTTACAGTGGAAAAAAACAGCACATTATTCTTCTTTTCTGAGGCACTCTGCCATCTGAATGATTCTTTACTAAAATTAATACAAGCAGTCACATTTTTATTAAGGAATTGTGAAAGAAATATATATTCTCATTAAAATTAGTAGGGATTCAGCTATGAAATTTCAGTACAAAGTGAGAAGCTGAAAACAAGCTAAGCATTTTGCTCTGAAAGCAGGGCTATTTGATCTCTTCAGCTGTGCACATGTAACAGGGATAACAGTGTTTAAAAAAAATGCATGAGTTTAGCAACAGCAGCTCACCCGACTCTCATCTTTCAGTTCATGTTGAGCATATAAAACAACTGCATCAGGACACTTGTTCAAAAGCATGTCGAGAGAATCCTCATACTTTCCTAGACGCGTACTGCAGAGAACAGTGATGGTGAGGCCAGCATTGCCATCCTCTGACAGAGGCTCCAAGAAAGGCAGAGCTGAAGCTACATTGATTGACTGACTACATAAAATAGACTGAAAACAAGAAGAAAAGCTATTTGTGGATTTAAGTCAAACTTTGCTGGAAAAATTAGCCACACTTTTAAAACAAAAGTTTTCACTTTCACTTACTGTAACAGTTTTAAAATAATATTACCTTTAATGACAGTTACTGATAACTGGGCAAGTAAGTGTGGAATAGACTGTAAATGAATATATCATTGTTACAGACATATCCTTGAGGTATTTCTTTCTTCTGTAATTCAATGCGTCTTTTAGCTCAAGTTGGATAACAGAAGTCTTATCCTAGAAACAGCTTTATTATTATACATGGCAGTACAGTTTGAGTGTTCGGTAGACACTAATAAAAGACCTCAACCCTGCAGTTTTCCTTGAGCAAGGCTGAAGTGCCAACAATGCAAGTTTTGTGTTTTTTTCCCACCACTATAGATAGATTCAAACACAAATGATCATTTGCAGAACAGGTGTAAGCTGCAAAGGTTTCATACCTGTAGTTTTGAGATATCTTCAGGATAATCTTGATCAAAGGGAGATCCCACTGCCATTATGAAAGTTACCCAAGGGAAAATCAACCCGAAATGATTACAGGAATTTATCTATACAAGAAAGAAGTTTTAGTATCAGAAAATTTTCTGCTGTTACAGATCAATGTGAAACCCGCTCCAAGTGAAGAAAATTCCATTCTCAAGTAGCGTACTTTAGAAGAGCAGTTGTTTTTTCTTTTGGTTCATATTACTGAGTAAAGAATAAACTGAAAAGTTACTTCAACTTAGTTCTGTATTCCAGATTTATAATTCAGAAAACTTTATAGTAATCCACTCACAGATTTTCTCATTGAGTCAGTTTTGTAAAATTTGAAACAGTCCACTGAACAAACTGCCTTTTTTTTTTTTTTTTTTTTTTCATTTAAGCCCTTATTCCTGTCCAGAATTGAAATTCCTGTTGAAAGTTTACTTGTAAACGTACCCAAATAGTAAAATTGACCTGAAACAAGAATATCCATTTGGTTAAGTCCACACAACGTTACGTGTTGCACCTTTCAAACAACTGTCCAGAATTACATTACTCAAGACAGTATTTGAATGAACTTTGCCTGGATTATGAAATCATAAAAACTTTCTCTGAGTGCACAGATGTACTTACCAGATCCTCTGTTGTTTTCAGTGGTTTGGTTTCAGGAAATTTCCTCTTTGATATTCTCCAAACATACTGACAAATTAACCTCAGCAAGAGTTCCTGAAGCACTTCTTCCTGAGAGCATACTACAAGAAGAGCTTCCCAAAAATCTACTAAGAGCTGAGGGACAGTGTTTTCACTGCTATTGCACAATGTCTAAGAACAAAAAAACAAAACAAAAACTAGCAAGTTAGCACAGAATATGGCAACTATTGAGAGCAGTAGTTAGAGGAAACAAGAATAACAGTTTCTCACTTTTTTAGCAGAGGCAGTGGTTGCTTTGTGTTCTGATGCACTTCTAATGAGTATGATTTTACATAACACACTGATAGGCAAAGTAAAAAGGTTTTGGAATGATTTTAATACAATCCAGCCTGAATTATGTTATTTGATTTCTTCTTGGAGACTGACTCCACTGTTAGAAATCATTTATTCAACATGCATTTACAGACCTGCTAAACTGAAGATTTCAATGTATCAACAGCTAAGCAGGCACCTTCTAAAGAAACATCTTAATGGAAGGAAAGCCCGCAATAAGTCAATATTGTGTAGCTCACCTGCAGGTACTGGTAAGACCCACAGGGGAGATGCTTCAGGCCTTTAACATCTGATGTGTCAGGTATATCAATCTCTAATATTTAATTGACTTCAGAGTAGCTTTAAAAAAGCCATTAAAATGAATCTAGCAAAACTGGCCACCTCCATTCCTCTCTTTCAGAAGAAACCTTGTAATGTGTGGGAACAACAATATTGATGAGCAAAGCAGCCTGAGCCAGCATAACTATGAGAAAAATAAAAGAAAAAAAATAATCACAGTCTAACCTTGAAAAAGGTATCTGCTTCTTCCAGTTCCATTTTACTGTTCTCATATAAAGCCACAATGGCAGCCACCAGTAACCCAGGTTGTGTCTCCTTCAGATGAACAGAAAATTCAGTCGGAATAACAATTCCTTCCTTATGCTGTCTCAAGAGTTTTGGCTGCCCAACGAAGCCAAAGGCCAGTATTGTCTGCGGACACAGAGATAAATCAGGTGAAGAATTCAATCCACATACCAATTGACCCACCAAACTCAGTATTTGCTCTGGCAATCAAGCTTGCAGATGAAATAAAAGGAGAGCTGGTGGAAGAAAATAAATGCTCTCTCTACAACTTATAGGAAAGCTTTCCAGAGACCAACCTCTAATCTATGTGCTGAACACTGGCTGCTAAATGTTATGTTATTGCACTGAACACTGGAAGTACCATGCTGTTTTGAGTTATGTGGAGCTACTATGCACATAAAAGGGTTTTATTACAAAATCCCAGTCAGTCAACAAGATGTTTTGAAAGTCAATGAATGGAAATTCAGTAGGACTACTTTGCTGAAGTATGATTTGAAAATACCCTTGAAACAATGATCAAAATGTGCTGTACTAAGTAATTTCTTGAGTTTCAACTGCTTTTGATTGTAAACATGACAAGATACTATTTCTGTTTTAAAGACACTGGTGACTGAGCACTGCAGCAAGTTGCCCAGAGAGTTTTTGGAGTCTCCTTCCTTGGAGATATTCAAAAGCCATTTGGACAAAATCCTGTGCAATGTGCTCCAGGTGACACTGCTTGAGTGGGGTTGGGCTATATGATCTCCAAAGGTCCTGTCCAACCTCACCCATCCTGTGATTCTCTCTGGGAAATTACACCTAAACAAATTAAGCAAAATACACAGAAAATATAAGGTACATCTAGAAACAAAATTCAGATTTTTACATGCCTATGCATGCAACTTGTTTTTCCTTATTTCCTGAAAAGTTGTATTTTTCTCAAGTTCCCAGTAAAAAGCTTTTTACAGATGAGCTGCAAACATTCTTCTAATATGGTACTCCCACACGTGCTTTCTTTTTAAGACCCTTTCTCATTCTTCACTCCTACACACTGTGATAGAATGTGTATTGCACCTAACACAGCCATTTCCCTTGAACTGGCTGTGTATGCCTAAAACAGCAGGTGATGCTAAATACCCCTGCTGTTGATAGAGCTTGAATTGTAAGGCTGGAAACCATGGAGTGCATTACTAATCCTGAAAGTTCCCCTGAGCTTCTCCTATTTTGATATTTAACCTTGGAACAACCATCAATTTATTTAAAAAGCTCTTAAAATACCATCAGCTTACTCTCAGGAAGACAGTGCACTTCAAGCTCTGTAACATGGAAATATTCAACTGTCCTAATCATAAAATCATTAAGGTTGAAAAGGACCTCTAGAGTTCTAGTCCAACCACCCTCCACACGCAATTAATCTTAACATGTAATTTAAAGATTGGTCTCAATCTGAAACCACATGGGAACACACATGATAGGGACGGCTTCACTAACAATATTTTTTCTACCGATTAGGAGTTCTTACTTTGTTATCACTAATGTCTATTCTGATGCAATCTGTACAGAGGCTGAGTGCCTTGACTGCCCTAGAAGATGGGAAATTATGTATATTAAATAGATACAGAAATCATGGCTCGTGTGCACTAAGGACATTCTTCTCAAGAGCAATTTCTCAAGGGCTGTTAGCACAGACAGCTAAGTTTTCATGGGCATGTCAACCAAAGGGTGGAAGAACGCTGCTATATAAGCCTGCCATGTTGGCTCTGCAGAGCCTGTTACACTGCAGTAAACAGCACTTAGCTTAGCAAGAATTAATAGTTTTGTAAATTCTGCACACTTGGTAAGACTCTGCCAGGATAAGACTACTCTTGCTGCAAGGTGAACTGTACAGTCCCAGCATATGCCAGCCCTCAAGCCCAGGTCTGTCCTTGCAGACATTCAGTGGAGACTACACAGCATATCAGGAGGAAAATGAAGAGTGACTGAAAGACTCTCATGGTAAAACACAACCACAAGCCAAGAACTATTCACACTACTTAAAAAGGGGTGAATAGCTCATGCTTTAAGCATCTTACCTCCTTATAGGAGTCCATCTCATGCTTATACATCATCAGGTCTCCCATTTTCAGAGCCATGAAAGCCTTGGTAAGCGTCAGGACCACTGATGGCACAATCTTTTCTATCTTCTGAAGGTAACTCATAGCTGTTGAAGGACATACATTCCTCATGCAGGGAGTGCAGATGATATGTGGCAGCTGGACAGGTTCAGTAAGGTAGAATATTTGGAGAACTTTGGTCGTCAATTCCTGATTAAAAAGAAAAAGCCATTTAACCGCTTCAACCTTTCCAGATATACAGTCTTTCACAGCATATGAAACAGCATGTAGAGAGAGACAAACGACTTTGCTATCAAATCAGAGCTATCAAATCCTGCCTCCTACCTTCCCAGTAAAAGTAAAGGAACTTTGTTTGAGAGCAAATCAGTCCATTCTCTGGTGGATGAGAGAACATCCACCACAGTGAATCAGTTTTACAAATCTGTACAGTTTGTCAGCGTTCAAAATAAGAGTTTGCTCTGCTACAGGAATGAGCGTTTAAAGAAATGGGGGATGATAGAAATTTGATAAACTTTCCTAGCATAGAAGTATCTCCAGGTGTAACTGGGAGCCAGATCATTAGCAACATGCATCTCAGTAGCAAATACACTCCTTGACAGTGGTCAGAAGTACCAGAATTTTCTTTTTACAGTTAACTGAAATTGCTTGCTCTTTTGTAAATATAAAAAGGAAGAGGAAAAAAAAAAAAGAAGTAGAACAGTAGTAGAGCCCAGCTGTTTCAAAGGAAACTTTAATTAAAATTTGACACACAAAATTATAAAGTAAAATTAGTTCTCAAAATTAGAACTTAACCAGTAGATTAAAAAAAGTCTTTTTCCTACCTGACTTAATTCTTCATTTAAGTCTTCATTAAGAGAGTGAGTTAAGTAAAACAGAAATCCTCTTTCATATTTCTGTTTTTCATCACCTTGTGAAACTACTCGCTCTAAAACTTCCGTCATGGATAAACCAGACATTCTGTAGTAAGGCAATGCAAGGTGGTAATCCTTTGTGTCAAACCTGAAAAAAACAGAGGAAGGGGTAAAATGAAGTTAAGGGCAACAGCTTTGCCACTGATCTTTTTAAGAACTAAAATAATGCACCAGTCAAAACTGCACACACAAATACCTTCAAATATCTAGACATGCTGAATAGAAAACCAGTAAGTTGTTTTGGTAGAATAAAAGTGCTAAGATAGAATACTGAACAATAATATATTTTAACTTTCAGGGTTGCATTAATAGAAACAAAAGTGCACCTGTATCACTGACATCCAAAACATATACCTGCTGTAGCAGTCTCCTAGGAAAGCACAGCTTTCTCTAAATGCTGTTAGAAGTTCTTCTTTATCATCTGCTTTAAGGAAACCAGGGTCCATTACAGCTGCTCTGACTAATAAGTGAGCTTCACTGAGAAGATGGATGCAACTCTCAGTTTTTATGTTTTCATATGTTCTACTATAATCCACCTAAAACAGATATAGCAGATATTTAGGTCTTTGGCAGAAATAAAGAATATACAGGAACAAATCTAGAGAGGAGAAGAGGAGAGCAGCCATGTGAAACAGCATATGGACTACCCATGAAAAATACATTACAGTATATGTAGCAATAAAATGGAGAGATTATATTACAATACTTCAGTCACCAAACAACAAATGCAGGAACTGGACAATACCATTTCTCTATAAAGCTGGATAGTTGAAACAGTGTTTATAATATATAAATTCCAGCCAGATTCTGAATCAGAGTTTTTTCTGGATTTGATGCTGCCAGTCTTTCTAGAACTAGAGAGAAAGAAGAAATGAGTTTTCAGTGTCCAAATAAACATTATGCAGACAAAAAATGAGCCATGATTTGACAGTCTAAATGCATAAATAAATATGTTTGAACACTTGAAAATTACGTTGTGAATTTAAATAATAATGTTTAATAACTCAGTGGACATGCATGCTCATAAACCAGAGACAGCATGGTTAGGAACCATCAAGTACCATCAAGTACATCTTCACCTGTGTTTTAACATCAGATAGTATTATATACTTCCACAAAGATGAGTAATAAATTAATCAAGATGTATACTTATTTTCTGTAAGGTTTACTGTACTTTTACTCCTGCAGCTCCATTAAAGTGTGCTTTTAGTCTAACACATTGTTTTAGTCTAACACGTTTAATGCCTTAAGGTTAAAATACCGTAGGAAATGACAGACTCTTCGTCTTCGGTATTTTACTAATATTTAATCTTTTTTTTTTTTTTAATTATGGTGTTAAGTAGACTAGCACTTGTTCAACTGATTAACTTTACAGGAGGTAGAAAACATTTCTTCCTAAAATGCCAACTATGAACCTTGAAAAAATATAAGTAGTAGAAGACAGTGTGTCTTCATTTTGTGCTACAACATGTTTTGCTAGCCTGCAACTTTAGTAGTCATATTATTTTTCTTTCTCAAGAGAAGTATTTTTCTTTTGAATAACAGATACGTTCTTAGAAATGTTATTTTAACATTAGTCATGAAAGTTACAGCTTTTCAGTATTTTGAGTAACTTATTTGGTTGATTTCAGCCATTTGTGATTTCAACCGTCCTCCCTCATTTCTTCCATGTCATTTAATGCAACATAATTCAAAACTCAATGCTTAATTTCTGTTCTCATCCACTGCCCTTTGCCCCCACTGCCCCCCCCAAAATCTATTTACCTATGTATGCTCAACCTCTGTTCTTATCTACTGTTCTGTGAACATTTCCAGAACCACCTTTTCACAGAGGATCCTCCTTCCAACTCCAACACCCAGAAATTCAACACTGAACACATAGACATCTCGCTCAAAGACACAAATCCTTACAGCATCCTCCTTGTAGGTTTTCTTCTTTCAGTAATATCTTCTGTGTCAGCCTTAATCAGAAGTATTACATGGTTCTTGAAATGACAGATAGCTCTTGGTCCTATAAAAAGCTGCATTCTTAATGTGCAGACATCTAGTGACACAGGTGGACAAGCCTATGAAGAAAACCAACTGTTCTGTAATTTCAACTAATGTATACTTTGACTCTAAATTAAAAGACGTGTGAGGAAAAAAAAATGTATTTTTATGCCCAATAATACGATACAACAATATTTACTCTTCCCCAACTTTGAGTGCTTAACTTCAGTCAGACTTGGCAACTGCAGATGCAGCTCTAGCTTTGTCTCAAAATAACTAAGCCTGAGTTTGGTACCTAACATGGACCACTTAAATGAATGTGACCAAGTTGTAAAAGATTGCCTAACATAGCCTAAGAAGTCCCATTTCAGTTGTCTATAATATATTACGTAACTATAGCTGTAACAATAAGCAAGGGAATATATTTCTACTTCCTGAATTTCAACTTTGATTTGTTCAATATGTGCTTTTCAGCCAAGATTTACCATATCCTCCACAAGAAGCTAAGCTACAAAAGTAAAGATGCAACCTTATTTGTCCAATACATTCCGAATTTATAGCTTTAAGAAGGTAAAATACTGCATTTAAATATTAACATTTTTCAAGAAAGCTTAGAATTTTTTGTAAACTTTGTTACTCACACCACTGCACTGAATAAACGTTCCTAAGTTTAAGAAGCAGGGGTCCGAACTTGTGCCTGGTCTGGAACGAGGCCAGAAACCGTCATGAGCCAGACAGAAACAGACCCGGACAGCTCTGAATATGGGTTTATCACTTAAAACCACAGCATGATAGAGATATTGTAAAGTTTTCATGTCCTCTGTCTACATGTCCAAAGAAAAATCTCACATACTAACTTAAAATCTATTTCAGTCTGTTTTTATTGACATTTATCCTGTTCTTACAGATAAGTAATGTGAGAAAGTGGAAAAGTCTACACTTGCAAAAGATAAAAAGCCTTCTGTAAAAAACACCCTAAGTATCTGCCAAACAGACCTGTTCAAAGGTCTGTACCGTTCTTACAAAAACATACATTTGAAGTACACCTGGGCGGGGAAAGAACAGAACAGGGGCTTCAAGATGCATAGGCTCTACAGACACCATCAGCTGCAATAAAGGAAAACTGTGCACTCTTCTTTCCGATGGGTAAACAAAGCATGGAATTTGGTCTAAAATATATGTTCTTTATAGCTTTTAGTGGATTTGGAAACATTCTACTAATATTCTAGCTCTTAAAAGGCAATAGTAGATTGTGCAGGGGGGTTGGACTAGATGATCTCCAGATATCCCTTCCAACCCTAAGCATTCTGTGATTCTGTGCGTGTTTCACTGATATATTTGTAGACCATGAGAATGCAGTTTGTCACAAATTAAAGTCAAATAGTAGTTATAGATATTATTCTATTGTTTCAACCAAAAAAGGAAAGCATAGTGAAAGAAACTGTAAGGAAACTAAGCGCCACACTACTGTTTGTATTTTTAATTTTTTCACCGAGTACAAGACAACAAAGTGCACCTTCACAGTTGTATCAATGTATGGATCCTCATCACGAGCTGCTGCTGCACTGCATCGCACTGTGAAACACTGTAAGCTCTCACTAAAGGGGAAAAAAGAAACTACATTGATTACAACAACAACAAAGGAAGAAAAAGTTAGACTGGCAGTAACTGACTAGCAAAGAGTTCAAAGAATCAGGTATTTTTCCTTAAATGGGCCTAGAAGCACAGGCTGGAAGCTGTGCTGTGCTATCATATAAACCTACCCAGAGATTTCAGGAGAGGCTACGAAGGCTGTATTTTAGAGACAATGAAAAAAGCAGACAGAATGGTAGTGATATCATTAGCAAATTCATAAACACAGTACCTTGTAATGACATGCAGGAATTGTGGAGTGAGAACTGCCTGCTCTGACTTCTCTGAATATTGGTAAGTAGAGATCAGTTCTACTAACTTCCCAACAGAGTAGAGATATCCAACATAAGGTAAAGAGAAAAAGCAAAAGAGACTCAATAGCTCTCTCTTGTTCTTTGTTTCTCCATGGGCTGTCACAGAACTTCCTAGAAGTAACAATAAAAAAGACATTTCATATAGCCGATAAATCAAAACCTTGCAATTACTTTGTTATCCTAAAAGATAAACAGACCTGCATCAAGTTCCAGCTTGGTTTTGTTATTAGATACAGAAGAGAACTGTATGAGCATCAGTGTACAGGTCTGAAATACATTTAATTTGCAAGTCGTAAGCAATCTCATTTGAAGGCAATTCTAACAAGAGAGTGGATGTGTCACTGAGTGAAGAAACTCCACAGATGTAACAGCATGTAGGAGTCTAGGCAGACTAGTCACAACTAGGTGCCCATAGACCGAATGGCCGCCCTGATCACATACAAGTCCTCATGAGTTTATTTATAAATTTTACTTATAAAGCTGATTTGGGAAGTAAAAGCCATGTCCAGATTCTACAGATTCTCTTACTGAAAACTAAATCACAACAAAACGTCAGTTAGCTGGAGCTGAATGGCAAGTAAATCATTCGGTTAGGTCAGCTGTGACTTGGAAGAGGGTTTGCTATTTAACAGAACAGGTACAAAAATAAGCAGGCAGCTAGTAAAGGTAACGGATTAAGTTTTTTGACGTTTCTGCTGAGGCCTAAGCTAGTGTGTGTTAGTAACCCATAAGCTTCGAATCTATCCTCTTCTGTTGTTAACAGGAAACTTGTGTATTAACAATTACCAGTGATTACCACTGCTAAAAATAATGAGAAGTGCTGTAGGATCTCATGATAACAATGAGGATAAATACGTTCATGCAATGTCAAAAGTGGCCATTTTGTGATGTAAAATTAATAAGTACAGAATTGATAAGAACAGATCTAGATGACTTCTTTCGACATGGTGGCCTGACATTTTATTTTAAGGTTTCTACAGAATTCAGAGAAATGTCAACATTTTTTGTTAACGGAAGCTCAGTGTAAATTACGAAAAGGGAAGAATAAAAGACCTTAATAAAAAATATTCTGACATTCTGACTGGAACAGGGTCCAAAAGACCTATATTCCCTTTCCCATGTCTCTTGTGACACAGACCATAATGCAGACATGAATATGCATCTACCTGTCTGGTACATAGGAAGCAGCTGAAGAGAGTGCAACTTCGTCTCTTCACAAAAGCCAAAAGGTGACTGATCAGGTGTAAACCGTCTGGAAAGAAAAAGCCAAAACAACAACAGGGAATATTGGTGAAAAAAAACATTCCCAGGTACTCTGGACAAGCAAGCAGCAATAATAGCCGTAGCTGAAGTTTTAATACTCCTGTTGCTGTGCGCTACTGAACTCCCCTGACACTCTGCCTACTCTTCATCTAATTACCATGGCAATGCTCACAAGCATGTTCTCACATAGAGACAACTATACCAAATGCTTGCAATCAAAAATCAAAATGACTGCATGTTAAATTTTACACTCATTGCAAGATAAATTGAGTCTTTTTCCCCCTTTTATTCAACTGAACCATACATAACAGTCCATCTTCAGTCATGGATTTCCTCCCTATTACTTAATGTGTCATTCCTTTTTCTGCTTTGCTTTGAAATTCACTACTGGACTGTGACATTGATTATTCTTCAACTTTGAATGAATGTTTAATGGTTTTGATACTAACAAAATAGTGTAGTTTCTTAGTGCTTAAGGTATTTGATAAACTCTCTTCTTCCAGATGGACAAAGGGAGATTTTTCTTTTAGATGTACCTGAATAGGTATTACTTCAGCTGAAGCTGATGAAGGCTACAGCATAAATAAAACCTAAGTTTGGCCAGCTGTGCCTTGATTACAATCTCCAGCTTCAAAAGGACTATTGGTTTTCTTGTATGTTATCCTTTAAAGCAGCCTTCTCTAAACAGTAACTCCTTTGCAATAAGATGTGTAAAACTTGGTTTTGGGGGCTCAACAGGCAAACAAGTACGAAAATTATGCTTACAAAAGGCAACTCCTCCTGATATCTCACAAGAGCTGCCATAAATGCTCTTTGCAGGATACAACAAGCAGGCAAGATGGAAAGCAGACATTGTTTAAGCATCATCAAAACTGCAAAACCATTAAAGCTCAATTTCATTTCAAGGAGAATAAGTGGTCGCATTCCTCAAACAAAATAAGTCTTAGGCTACACAGGGCCAAAAATGGGTCACCTTTTTGGCATGTCAGCATTTACACAGTGCAATACCCTTTATAAATAGTCTCCAAGTCAAATCATACTTTCAAAAAAAATTTAACTTTTCAGTCATACTTTCAAAAAATTATGAACTGACCATCTTGGCTTGTGAGAAGTAGTAGGATACATGGACATACAGCCTACAAAAGGAAAATGCATTTTTAATACCTGAAAAGCAGATACCGCACTTGGAAGTACTCTGAACCTTCTGTAGCTAATCCTGTTGATTCCAGCACGATGGGTATCTCACATAACTTACTTTCTTCCCCAAGCAGTTCCACTGGCTTCTGACAGATGACAAACTCATCTGACTCAAGCTGCACAGTATGTGCTGGAGGACCATCGTCTTTCATACCTTAACAATGAAAACGCCGCATTCATTGTTCAAACCAGTTCCAGTAAGAAACTGAGGTGACACAATTAAACACTCCAGTTGAAGCTGCCTAATTAGCAGGCTCATTCAAACTCTTAGAACTTGAAGAGAGCTGGGCCTAAAGACAGGAACAATCTTTCATTTAAAACCTCAACTGTCATAACACCTAGAAGTCAAGAGTCATGAAAAAACAGGTAAACTGCTCAATATAAGGCATGAATGAAATAACCTGCTCTGTCTGGCAAGCTATCAAGTAAGAAAAAGCCATGGATAATCAGAAAGGTTTTAAACTGGGAAAGGCAGCTATGACAGAATGCTGGGTTTTCTTAAACTCACTTATGCTCTGGAAAACAAGTCCTAAATTTTAAGTAATACAATTTTAAGTAATAATAATAAAAAAAGCACAGAGGTATGAAACTATTCTCTGAATTAAGATTTGTCTTCTGTCAATGAGGAATATTCCAGCTTGCACTCTCCCTACCAGAAAAACCTTTTTTTTTTTTTTTTTTTTTTAACTCTGCATTTTTTTTTCTAGGTAAAGTTTCCACTTCTAAAAGAAACTCATCTTCTTTTTAATTTTTTTTCAATTACAAATAACATTTTTTCTTAAGTTTGTAGATGTTTGTTTCATCTTTTTAGAAATACAGGTAATTATACAGGCATGGATTACCTGCAATATGGGAAAACACAGCCTACTAGCTAAGTAGTAATATATTTCTAGATTTTCTAAGAGTTTATGGCAAACCCCAAAAGAAGACAAAATACTGAAAAGGAACATTGCTTACTTCCTCCTCATCCTGGTTCTGATCTCGAAAATAGGTACAGAAGTGCACATGCATTGCCATAAAAACTCTCTTACTTAAACACAAAATGCTAAAGGTTCGAAGGGAACTTTGAAGATCACCTAGTCCAACCCCCCTGCACACGCAGGGTCACCTAGAGCACGGGACAGAGGGTGGCATCCAGGCGATTTTGAAGATCTCCGGAGGAGACTCCACAACCTCTCTGGGCAGCCTGCTCCAGGGCTCTCTCATCCTCACTGCCAAGAAATTTTTCCTTAAGTTCCACATGACCCGCTTGGACGCAGTCCTGTGCCACGTGCTCTAGGTGACCCTGCGTGTGCAGGGGGGTTGGACTCAATGACCTCTAGAGGTCCCTTCCAACTTTAACCATTCTGTGATTCCATGATGCGGCCTTTGATGACATCACAGAAGAGACATAATCCTGTGGCTACAGAGCTTGTACTATCCTGCAAGTATCTGCAAAGGCATATTTGTTTTAGGCCTTAGCTCTAACTACAGACAGTACAACATACCCTAATACATTCAAGCTAACGGTCCTAAGGCTACCTGGAATTTTTTTTTGAGGGGCAACAATCTTGATGGAGCCACTTTGAGAGTAAAAACAATCAGTTCACAGATTCTAGCAGATATATATATATATGTATATGTACATTCACACACATTTTTCACTTACCTCTGTCCACAGGCGCCTGCAGTGTACTAACGCCATGTGTACATTGTCCCACGCTGTCTGTATCTTGTTGCGCCAGCTCCAGTTTCAGGATCAGGACATCCAGCTCCGTTGTTATGGCTATATAGCTGGCACAAAATGCAACTTCTGCAGGAATTATATTATTAATGTGTAAAATTAAGGAGCGTTCAAAATCCAAAACAGTCAAGTTTTGATTTATGACCAGGTATTTCAAACTGAACATCACCAGTTTATTCTTGCAGCCCACAAGAAGGTTTCCATTTACAGGACAACATGAAATGCACAGTGGAGGATCCGAAAGTGGCATTTCCACAATTGACATCTGCTCTTTCAAGGTTTCACCATATGACTCTTCCATCTTGTGACCCACCATCCGGACACACACACGAGGGCTCCCAGATGACATGCATCTCCAGTTTGTATATGCTCTTAGGAAAGTTGCTTTGTTTTTCTCTTCAATTGTTACCACGTAGTCTCCTGCAAAAAGAATGGCAGTACTGTTACCGGCCCCGCGAGCCCGCAGCCCAGCACCGTTACCGCCCGTCCGAGCCCCCCCAGCCCCTG
>NW_010583039.1:17028-56825 GCF_000705375.1 Tinamus guttatus | reverse complement strand
CGAGCTGCCCCTGAGTCCTGGCAGCACCCCCGGGCGGGTGGCGGCCGCGGCGCGACCTGCTCTGCCCTTGCTGGTCGCCTGCCCCCTGCCCCTCAAACCACATTAGGGGTTCTGGAAATGGGAAACGTGCGGCTGGGACAGGAGTTCCAGGTGTTAGGTTGAAAAGACACCAGTGGGTGGTGATGCCGCACTCCAGAGAAGGCATAAAAACTAATACGATTTTCAAAAGATGTTGAACAGTCGCATACTTATCTAAATGCATATGGGGTTTTTACTGCCACATGTTACTTATTAAAAGCAATCATTGGCTAGTTTGAGTATGCATCTGATCCGTAACTGCAGGCATTTCCATCCGTTGAGTTACAGTGCAGGGGTTATTAGGGATTATTAGGGATTATTGGGTGTCTCTTCTCATCCGGGAGAGAACCTGGCGGGCGGAAACTTACAGTGCAGGTAAACAGTATCAGTACTTGTGTGAAATTGGAGTAGCTGGTTATTTCTAAAGTTATATGAAGTACTGACAAGGGATGTTAGGTGTAATACAAGTGCAGGCAGCTGTTTTATTAGCCTTGCGACTCATAAGTGTTTCTGTTCCTTGTCTCTTGTGGAACTGTAGACATGAAGTCATAGAGATAACAGGTTACCCACACTTTTGTAACCTTTCTCTTAGATCAAATAAGCTGGTGTTTGGGAAACACATGGAAATACTACTGCGCCAACTGCAATTAGAGACATAACTACAGCTGCAAAAATAATTGTGATTCTTAATGTTGACCAAGAAACTCCTGCAAGGGAATATATGATCAAATGTGCAAATACTTCAGTGTAGTCAGTTATGTTGTCAACTCTGCTTTATTGTAATTTGATTAAATGAAACAATTGGAGTTAAAAATGACAGAAAAATGTTATTTGACATAAACTTTTTGTTTAATGTTTCCAGGTAAGTATTATCTGAATAAAATTGTTAGACTTAGGTCTACAAGTATCCATCATTTAAAGGCGTGAAAATAAGTGATTACAAAGAAATACTATTCAATTATTTTTCATTATTATTAAGTAATTGTCAATTAATTCACATTGTGTCTTTCTGCAGAGGTTCTGGATGGGGATTCTTGCCACACAACTCTCACACAGGAGAGAGGAACTATTGCCATAATTCCTCTTTTGAGTTTTGCTCCAGTCTTGCGTTAGAAGGCTCCTCCATTGATGACATTTCTGGACCAGACGAGGAGGATACAGATTCAGCAATCTTATATGGGACTTTGCGAGGAACTATTGTTGGATTACGATACTACACAGGGGTTGTAAGTGCATGATAAATAGTAAAGCAGAACAAAGAGTTGTTGCCAGCTTAAAAAAAAAAAAAAAGCTTTAATTATAAAATTTCTCATAATTTTTGACTGTGTAAGGTTAGGCCTTTTTTTTTGTCTTATCCAACTTGCTGTATTCAAAATTCTTCACAGGAAATGCATATTCTGAAACCTTAGTCTATGTTTCAAAATACAATTAAAATACAAGCCTGATTTGGTTATTTGGTGGATCGCTCATCTGCTGGCTCAAAGTGATAGAAAGCAAGAAATTGTATAGGTCTTCGAGCTGTTTAGGCAGACAAAAAGGGATGCCTCTTCCTTTATAAAACCGGTTTTAAGAGACTGAGGCGTCTCTGCGGTGTTGGTAGTTGGATGTAGTTCTTGCTCTCAAGAGTACTTTTAAAATTGCTGACATTAGTTTATTCTTTTGCAATGCTTTTGAGTAAATTGTAGATTATTACAGTGTCTGAACAGAATGCTATACTGTATTAACTTTAAGCTTCAGGACATTTGAATAAGTGTATGTTAAATATTTCTGTAAATAATTTGTGCCTTAATGAACATGTTTTGGGGGTTTGTTTTTTTTAGGTTAATAACAATGAAATGGTTGCGCTGGAAAGGGAGCCCAGTAATCCCTATGATAAAAATGCTGTGAAAGTCAAGAATGTGAATGGAGACCAAGTAGGTCATATTAAAAAAGAACTAGCAGCAGCGTTGGCAGACATTATGGACAACAGACTAGCGGTAGTTGAAGGGTAAGTGGACAAATTATACTTTTAAATTCCATGAATATAAACTAAGGGAAGCGTTTTGATGTGATTCTGTTTTCCGAAAAGCAGATTTGCTGCCCGGTGTGCACTGGGCCAGCAGTGACATGCGCAAGAGAGACAGTTGCTTCTTTATTTCAGAGTTGTGCAAGGCCAAGTGCTCTGTTGTTTCCCACAAATTGAGCACACTCCTGACTTTCCAAACTCTATATTCACACACAGTAATCATCCCAAGTGCATCCCTCTTGCATTGATTGGTTACTAATTTACATACAATTATAATTTTGCTTACTTAACTTTTGCAGTTATAATTGTGGCTGTTATTGTGCATACAGAAGGAAAAGGTCTTCACCTAGGCAGGGATCTTTTCTGAGCTGTGGGAGTGATTTTTAGTATTATAATGAACGCATTTCACTTAAAGATGCGTAGGCCTTGAGTTTTCTTCTCAAATTTGCAAAGTTAAGAAATGTTTCAGTTTTAATCAGCAGCTCCAGGTTGGCCATTGATTAAAGAATGCTAACTGTTTGGTCTACTGATAAGTTTCCTCTCATCCTACCAAGATAGAGGGACTATCTGTTTTGCATAGTTTTAAACAAGGTGAATCATCCTAATCCTGCAGTGGCGCTACCATATTCTGAAAGCTATTCTGATTACTTTCTTTTGGCAGAAACAACAGCTTGCAGCAATATGATGATTAAAGCTTCATGTTTTCAGGCTCTTCACTACTCTCTTGAACTATTTGCATTAAGTTTAATTCTTTCCTGTATATGATAAAACTCAGAGATCCTGGTGGGACCAAATTCCTGAAGGAAAGGTCATTATGGAGTCCTTAACCAAACCAGATGTGGTAGCATCTCTAAAAGGCTTTAGGATTCATTCTGCATAAGCTTGTTTCCTAAATTGTGTCATACACTGAATATGAACATTTTGGAATATTTATCACTGAAAGAATAGCAAGTTCATTGTAAAAGATTAAAAAAAGATTAACAGTGTTCTGTCTTGCTTTTCTGATTCTTAATAGGGTTGTCCCTTATGGAGCAAAAAATGTATTTACCATGCCTGTACAAATGAGCTTTTGGGGAAGAGAAGAAAACAAGGAAGCTGTGCTAGATCAGCTAAAAATTCATGGATTTAAATTGGCTCCTCCTTTGAAAGGTACGTCTTGAACATTTGGTTTTCAAAATATTGATCTATCCACTGTTTGGAACAACTATTTAAGGGTTTGATTCTTATCATAGTGTTGGCATTCATAAAATTTTTTAACTTTAGCTGAGGAAAAGCGCAGAGCTCACAGTTATTAATTTTGAGGTTCAGAGGGACTATGCTTCTGTGTCCTATCTTTCATAATAGCTGACAGCAATTGGAGAGGCGTTTGAGCTACCTCAAAAATAAATCAAGTCATATCCTTAGTTGTCTTAAAAGCTGGCTAGCTGTGACCTTAAACTTTTACTCCTCAGCATATTTCCGATCTGGCCCTTGGTTTGTGACCTAAGGGGCCACAGCAGTGGAGTAAGGATAGAAAGATGTAATGTTGCAACTGAGAGGTGAGGTATGCCTTGATATTTACATATTAAGAAAGCTTTGTTTCGTATGCTGTTTTCTTGTGGCTGTGCCATGCCTTGCACGGGACTCTGCAGTTTTATTGACCTACTTTCAGTAAGTGTGCTTGTGTCCCTGGTTAATTTGTCAAGAGCATACCTTTGGATTTACCTTAAATTTGTTGGCAGACCTTTATGTCAGTTGCATTGTTGTTTTCAGGACTCTAACATCACTGAGTTCTAAAGGACACAGTTATTTTATGTTGAATCACAGCAGTTTTCATTATTAATAGGAGTAAAAATTTAGTGTAAAATCAATTTTAATAAGGTATACATTAATATGAAACAAACTTTCAGTTGTTATCTTTTAGGTTCTGTTGTGCATAGCTAGAGAGAAATAGAATTTGGAGTAAAAAGTATTTTGTGTTATCAGTCAATTGAGCAAAGCAACTTTTATGCAGCAGAAGAATGTTTAAGAAATCGAGATGCTGTCTCAAAGGATCCCAACCCCATGGTTCATTGCCTGTGAGACTTAAAAGGCTTTTTTGCATACCTTTATAGCCAATAGTAATTAAAAGATAAATTGAGACTAAAAGACAGATGGGAAAACATGTTGGCCAGGTGTTTTACAGTACCTGTGCTCAGCACCGTTGCCCATGAGCCAGCGAAGATTGATGTAATTGAGATTACGTTGTCATTGTAACTTTTTCAAAATACAATGTTTTTATTGGCAAGGAGGTTCAGAATGTGGTCTTGGATCAGACTGGATCTCTGAAAAGGCTGGATCAACTTACAGCTCTCCAGTTCCTCCTGCTGTACGCCTGACAACAGAACAGGTTTGCTTTTCTTACCTACATTGTAAAAACAAGGAAGGTAGTATTTTAACAGTGTTGGCCTTTTAACTATTTATTAATAAAATGTTGCCTGTGAAGTGGAAGTCTGTCTCAGTAAGCTTTTTTTTTTTCTTGTCTTTGAGCTACAAATTTCCTTTAAAGGTCAAATTGAACTTTTGAACTTTTTATTTCTTATACTGTAAGCAGAAATTTCAGCTGTGAAAGCCTTGAGTCCCTTGGCATTTTGGGGTGTTTTGGTTGCTCATCAGTTCTCTGTATATGGTTGTGGTTGTGTGTTTCTATTTCTTGGTGTTTTCCAGATTGCAAATAACTTTAGAGTGAGTTAATAACTATACTGAGTATTGCATAGGGTTGCGAATATCATTAGCCATTTAATCTTAGGCTCTTGCTTTTATTTGCCTATGTGTGTCTTGGAAAATAAAAAGTTAATTCTTATATTGCTGTACCTACCAATGCCTTTGTCTGCTGTTTCAACTAAACATAGTCCAGCGACTTAAGTCTTGCATGGCAGGTCTGTGCTTATTACCATCTGAGAGGCATACAGTCACTGAATGTTTAATGAGTTTGTATTTTAATAACATTTTTTAAATTCATTTGTACAGCTTAAAAGCGAATTTGACAGATTGTTTGAGCATCTGAAGGAAGATGATAAAACTTGTGAAATGGAAGCAGCAAAGGTATTACTTAAGCTGGAAAACATTTTCTCTAAAAATATAAAAATTCTCATTCATGTACATGTATAGTTCTGTTATATAGTCATATGAGTTGCTTGGGTCAGTAAAAAATTCAGTAGATGCAAAAGAATTTTTTATAAAAACATTTCTTTCAAAAATGGCAGGTGGTATTTAATGTAGGAAAACATGCATGACATCTCTCTCTAATTTACAGGCTGTCGGAACATTGTTGCTTCCCCATCAGAAGCAGGCTTTAGCTTGGATGGTTTCACGTGAGAACAGTAATGACTTGCCACCATTTTGGGAAGAGAGAAATAATTTATATTACAATATAATTACCAACTTCGCAGTAAAGGAGCGACCAAAAAATGTTCTTGGAGGAATACTGGCTGACGATATGGGATTGGTAAAAATATTTTTCCCAAGTTGTGGGTTTTGGTTTTTTTGTGTTTTGTTTTGGGTGTGTGGGTTTTTTTTGTTGTTTTTTTGTTTTGTTTTGTTTTTGTTTTAATCTTAAGTCTGTGAAATGTATGACATTGTTATATTATGCAGGGTAAAACGCTTACTACTATTGCATTGATTCTCACAAATTTCCAAGATGGCAAGCCTCTTCCAGTTGAAACAACCACAAAGGATAAGTCTTATGAGGTGAGATGAAAGAAAAAGATTGTCCATACTTAATTTAGCAGTTAAGTAGTAACTTTATATGCTGTGAATTTTTTGTACTTGATATACTTAATGTCCACATATATCAAAAAAGAATAAGGATAGATTAGTTGCAGGTGGGTAGACTGTGTTATTTCAAAGTGCATGCTTAAGCTGTAGACTTGTGCTATCTTAGAATGTGTTCTTGAGTATATTACAAGGAAAAATGAACCTAGAGGCTTTGAAGGAAAAAAAATTAAAATTAACCTAAGAATTTATAACATTAGCAATGAAATTTCATCT
The DNA here is from genome assembly GCF_000705375.1 of Tinamus guttatus. Next base: position 50,734 of record NW_010583039.1, on the reverse strand, counting down.
GCTGTTATAAATGCATAAAGATAGCATAGTGTTACAGTGTCATTTCTGGGAAGGTTCATGCATGGCTTTTGTGCAGTTTAGAGAGTTCTTGAAACACCTGAAATAGCAAGCACAGCGTCTCAGTATGAAAAAATAACTGAGCTTATACTTTTGTCAGGTATTTTAAATGAGAAGGGGAAACTACAAAAAATTGAAAACACAATTTTGTAAGCTCTTGGGCAGTCTAGTTGAAGTATTTCCTTTGCTACATTCCTTTTATTTAATTACAGGACACAAACTAAAAGCTAAGTACTATGATTGCCTGATTTATTGCACAGTGTTTTCTAACAGTATTAGGGATGGGATTTTTGTCCCCTTTTTTTTTTTCTTTTTTAAATGCATACTTGTCTAAAATTAGCACAATAATATAAAATATTTACATTTCTCCTCAGAATGTTAAGGAGAAAATGTTAATTAGTGTGTTTTCTAGGGCAACTGTGTAGCCTGATTTTTTCACCCCTCTGCCTTTCTGCAGTTTCATTTGAACTGTATATGTGGCTACTAAAAAAAAAAAAAAACACTATTAAGTGACCTAGCTGCGTACCACTGAACATTTTTTTTCTCATATTTCAGAGCAGTAAGTCCTGGATAGGTAGTGTAATAATGTCATTGACACTGTGTCCTGTGGCTACATTAGAGAATAAAAGTTTCTCTTTCTCCTTAGGAATTTTGTACTGCCAGCACGAAGAACATTGGACTCCGATTATGTAAAGGTGACAGTAAACTATAAAGATACCAGTAGTGTTTGCATAATAATTAATACATTTACCTGAGGAGCTCTTAGACTGTGGTCAGTTCTGGTATTGCAATACCACTCTGGTGTCACAAATGTGTAAAAACTCTCTACAAAGTAAATATCTCAGAGAAGTATTTAAAAAAAAATGACTATCAAAGATGTTTCCATTGACATATAGGAAAAGGAAACCTAAACATTGCAGTATACTACTAGATCCAGGAGCTATAACTAACTTGTAGCAAAAGTGTTGCTGTAAGTGGGTTCTTTCCATTTCAGTATCTGTGTTTTCTTACTGTATTTGCTTCTTGTATGCTGTTTGAGCACTTTGGGAAGGTTTTGGCCACTATCCCGCAAGGACATTGAACCACCCTCCCGCCCACCAAAGAAAAACCTTTTTGTGACTGTGTAAACCAGATGTACGCATTACAATATTACCACATGGCTTTTTGTCTTCTTATGATGGGTTTTGTGTTACGCAATGCAGAAATCCCTAATTAGTGAGATTTCAACCTTAAAAAAAAAACCCTTCCTACTTAACATTATTCGAAGTTACTGGTAGAACTTTATTGGGACCCTTTTTGTTATCAGTACGATGCTTCGTTTTGTATGCTCCTTGTTTGACAGTTTGGTTTCTGCCCGCATGCAAACTTAGTACAGTTTTAATAACCTTGAAAATTAAGACTTTTCTTAAAGCATTTTTGATTTTCATTTGTGACCTTAGTATCAGTAACCTGTGTCACATGCAGAACAATTCAGCTTGTTTTAATGAAAATCTTTGCTTGCTTTGTTGATCAAGTTACTCTAGAGCTGGTGTACAATCAAGCTGAAGAATATGTATGTTCTTTTTCGTAAATATGCTTCTCTATGAAGAATCTTCTTTATTTCTTTTTTTATGAAGAATCTAGCAATACAGTGGAGCCTGGTGTTTCTGGTGTAAAAACACTTGAAACTATTCCATTGAAACTTTCAAGTTCCCATCCAAAAAGGTAGGTATCTGTAATGGTCTTTGTCTTTTCTTTGTCTTTTTCTTTCATCAGAAAGACAGCTTAAGAGATGATGAAGCTGTGAAGCATACTAATGCGTTTCAGTCTTCCAGTCACAGTAGCTTGTTCTTCTTATAATAAAAATGAATTTTAATGATGATTTGTATTAATTCGTATGGGCATCATTCACCTTTCAGTACTTTTTTTTCCTCTAGCTTTTTTTCTGCCTTCTTTTAAAAGGAAAATTTACAAATAATTTGCTTTGCATTTGTTTATTCTCTTGAGGCTTATTATCTAAATTCAAGCAGTAGTAAAGCTTCCTTTTTTTTTTTTTCTCCTTAATAATGATATCTTAGAGGTAAAGCCAAAAAACCCAGGTATTCAAGAAGTGACCTAGGAGAGACTGAAGAATGTCTACCACTGAAAACAGAACGTAAGTTGTAGGGAATTCTCTTATTTGTCAAAAAAAAAAAAAAAAAAAAGAGTCAAGCCTTCATTACTGTGACATGTACTCTTTTCCGTTCCTCAGCAAAAATTGAAAAGGATTTCAGATTAACTGGAAAAGGAGTTAGTTTTCACTGTATTAAAAAAAATACAACTAAGAAGCTGCTATAAGGAGAAAATTTTACAGATAGAAGATCATGGAATCATAGAATGGTTAAGGTTGGAAAGGACCTCTAGAGATCATCTAGTCCAACCCCCTGCACACGCAGGGTCACCTAGAGCATGTGGCACAGGGCTGCGTCCAAGTGGGTTTGAAGATCTCCAGAGAAGGAGACTCCACAACCTCTCTGGGCAGCCTGTTCCAGTGCCGTCACCGTCATTGTCAAGATTTTTTTCCTTAAGTTCCTGTGGAACTTTTGGTGTTTCAATTTCCGGCCTTTTCCTCTAGTTCTGTCAGTGGCCACCACTGAAAAGAGGCCAGCACCATCCTCCTCACTTATCTCCCTTGAGGTACTTATATAGACACTGAATAAATCCCCTCTCAGCCTTCTCCAGGCTGAACAGGCCCAGCTCTCTCAGTCTCTCTTTATAGAGCAGATGTTCCAGGCCCCTGATCATCCTCATAAAATAACTGTTTTGGTCATCTTTTTTTTTTTTCTTCTTTTTTTTTTTTTTTTTTTTCTTTAGCTCCGACAAGCTATGAACAAGGTCAAAATAGATGGTGAGAAATTGAATTAGTAATACTCTTACATTTTGACAAAGATGCTGTCAGGGTGTTAGAACTGGAGAAACATTCAAAAAATTAAGTGCATCTTTTGAGGTAGATGCCTGAAGTGTGATACTGAAATGTGTGATTTGTTGAACTAAGCATTTTGCATGAAAAAAATGAAGGGCTACAGGGTAGTAGTGTTCAGTAAGCAGGAAGTTTAGGTTTCAAGTACTTGGATCAAAACCTGTACTAAGCTACTTTTGTAATGATTGGTAAATCATTTTCTTCTGAAAATTAATAGCCTGAAGTAAGGGGTTGTATTAGTATTTTATGCATGCACACTACCAAACTGTGTTGGATAAGGCAAAGTAATCTGGTTAACAGGTTTGAATTTTATGAAATGTGTCATAAAAATAAATGCATGCGTGTGTTTGCTGTGAAAAAAAAATCTGTGTTTATCTGTTTTTTTTCTGCCCCTGCCCTCTCTCCCCCACCCCCCAGCAACTTCTTGTGACAACTCAGAAGATACAGGCTTTGGATCTGCTCTTCTGGTAGCAGCTACTCCTTTAAAAAGAAAAAAAAAGAGAATGGGTAACGAAGAAATACACAGATCATATTAATTTCTGGGTGTTAGTTGAAGCTGAAATATCGTATAGATATTATTTTATAAATGACACATGTTTTTATGAATTGTTTTGATACTGTTGAGATGAAATGTAAACAGGACTTCAGGAAAACAAGTAATTTCTGTGAGCTTCTACTCTGCTTTAAAGTGGACTGTTACTAAATATGACTTCTGTTTTCTCAGGTACTGCTAGCATTCAGTCTGTTGAGAAAAAATGCACTGAAGGTGGCCCCAGAACCACACTGATTATATGCCCACTGTCTGTCCTAAGCAACTGGATTGTAGGTTCTATGCTATTTTAATGTGTAAATGTTGTTTTGATGTTGCAGAGGTGGCATTGCATGTCTCTCATGCTTAACATATGGTTTTCATTTTTCATGAAATATCTCTCTTGTGAAAGCAGCTCTATTTGATTAAAGTTGTAGAAATGGAGTACTGCTTTAACAACAGTGCAATTTTACGAGTAATGAGCTAACCTCTATAAAAGAGCTCACTTTCCATCTCCTCTTGTGGCGTGGCAAACTGATTTAGCTCCTCAAATTGGGCAACGACGGGGGACGTTTAGGAGACAGGTGCTACTTGTTGCATGCTGAAAATCAGGTTGTGGTTTACTGATGATGCATGTTTACTGACTTATCAGAGATTTTTCAGAAATTTGGTGTTTTTACTCTTTCTGGGAGTAGCCCTGCTAGGGGGAAGAAGCTAAAGGGGCTTTTCTGGCTCCGTTTCTGCATAAGTTACAGGTTTTCTATTTTCAGACCATTTTGAGTGCAGATATTAAGGGGATACTTTAACACTTTTGTCTGCAAGTCTTTACTGCTTTTAGCTAGAACATTAGTAAGAAAAAGAAACAAATTTTAGTTTTAAACTAATGGAAAATTAAAATCATATAATTGGAACAGACTGCCCAGAGAGATTGTGGAGTCTCCTTCTTTGGAGATTTTCAAAACCTGCCTGGATGCCACCCTGTGGCACCTGCTCTAGGTGCCCCTACTTGAGCAAGGGGTTGGACTGGATAATCTCCAGAGGTCCTTTCCAACCTCAACCCTTCTGTGATTCTGTGAATGGGAAACGCTGTAAATAGTATCAAAAATATTATTTTTCATCTACTTGAAACTGAAGCAAGTATTTTAAAAGTGTCAATCTAATGATTACTGTATGCCAAGTACTTGAGAGAACAAGTGCAAGGAACATAAGCCATGGGTAGTGGTTTTTTTTGTTGTTGTTTTTGTTTTTTAATACTTTGCTGACAGTCATACAGTTATTTATGTTATGTTACCTGTCACGGATTGCAATGTAGTGCAGCCTGAAGATAAGCGGTACTTTGTAATGTTGCATTTAATTTATTTGGCAAAAAGTAAAAACCTAAGGTGGTTATCCTGGTAGATGTTAACTGTAAATGAATGCTAGAAGAATGAACAAAGAGTAGAGGAAGATAGAAAGTGAGAAAGAATACAGAAACTCTCCCAGTACAGTTTAGGAGATTCACTGGATTTTACAGTGCTTATACCACCAGGTTGTACATTAATATTTTACAAGAAGTAAAAACATAGTCATCAGAATGTGACACTGTGTATGTTACTAGTGACCGAGATGAATGTTCCTGATCACTCGTCACCCGTGTGGACACGTAAAAAGAAACCCGTATTGCTTTTGTTATATAAGCAGGTGTAGAATATCAAAGGGCTAGGGGAAATAGTTATTACTTAGGCCAACTTTTAGGATTTTATTCTAACAATCATATAGTGACACAGTATCTTTTGGGTGATTCTTGGTGATTTGCTTTTCAGGACCAGTTTGAACAACATACCAGCCAAGATTTTCACCTGAATATTTATATTTATTATGGTTCTGACCGTAACAAAGACCCAGCAATTCTTTCAAAACAAGATGTTGTATTGACAACCTATAGCATTTTAGCTACTGATTATGGAGTAAGTAAATGTGAAAGCATTCTGTGAAAATACTGTATTTGAGATCACAGTGTTTGGGATAATGAAGGTGGCATGTCGGAGAGCCGTTCTGATAGATGTTCCAAAGGGCGTAGCTGTAGTTTTGCTTCATGCGCTTTTGTACAGATGGTGTTCTTTACTGACAGCTTTTGTGGAGAAAATGACTTTGCTGTAATTATGACGGCTTTCAGAAGAGACTTTTTAAGGATTAAAAAAGGATGTGGAGAGTGTAGATTGCTCCAGTTCTCGATGGCGTGACAGTTTTTTATCGTGAGACCTCTTGATTCCATAGCTCTTGTGATACCCAGGGAAGATGTGTCCTATGCAGATTGCAACCAAATAATTCATATGCATGTGACATATTTTGAAAAGTGGTGTTTCCATTGAAATCACAACCATTTAACAAATCTGAAGTATAAAGGAAACTTTACTTGATTCTGTGAGCTCTGAGTAATCTTTCATATCTTTGTGCTGTTGAAGCCTTTCTTTTGTTTTAGCCCCAGTTTTCTTTTGCTGTAGCTCATCCTTAGCAATAAGGGCTGAGGAGAACTCAAAGAATTTTACAGGAATCATTAAAAGAATGAATGCCTCAGTTTTACTATTTGATCCTGTGAAATAAATAAACTGTAAATAAATATTTTTCATTGCTAATTGTGAAATTGTTATATTAATATCCTAAACTAACTGAAATTGCAAAAAAAATTCATCTAGTCAAAAGATAAAAACAACACTGTGTTTCAGATCAGAGATGATAGCCCATTACACAAAATCAAGTGGTTGAGAATTGTATTGGATGAGGGACATGCTATACGAAACCCTAATGCTCAGCAAACTAAAGCTGTCTTAAGTCTGGAGGCACACAGAAGATGGGTTCTTACAGGTAAAACATTTGACGCGAGGAATTGCAGTGCATATTATCATAGAATAATACTGCCTTGTGCTTTCCAGTAGGTGTTTTCACTTTGTTTTTTTGTGGGACATGCTTAGTGTCTGTCTGTCAGATTTAGTTTGAATGTTTTCTTTGGTCAGTGTTTTAGGCTTTTTTTTTCTTTCTTTAAATTAAGCTCATGACAACAAATTTCGAAATAAAATTTGATATCACAGATTCAGTGGAGGTGCAAACAAAAAGTACCTGTTTATGTGCTGGCACGTTAGTTCTGATTTATCTGAATGTTGGAAGGTTTCTGAAATGTGCCATTTTCTTAGAAGCTATCCGGGAGCAGGCAGACATGATTCTTAAAGTTAACTTCAAGAAGATAATGGTGTAACTACTGGTGGTAAAGATGACATGAAAAGCTTTATTTTCCAAGGCTTCCTGGCACCGAGAGGTGTACTTCTCTCACTTGCATGTATTTGAGTGCTTTGTATTGTTTTAATTAAAAAAAAAAGTATGTATAGTTATAATAACAGTTCAAATTAATTGTGAGAATCCTTGTTGGCTGTTTATGGTTTGGAAAAAATACAGAGATTTCACTTTGATCAAAACTCCCTCTTTTTAGAGGTCTTACAGTCTTTTTTGTTTATTTACATGTTGTTTAGGTACTCCTATTCAGAATTCTGTAAAGGATTTGTGGTCTCTTATTTCCTTTTTAAAACTGAAACCTTTTACTGATCGAGAGTGGTGGCACAGAACAATTCAGCGTCCAGTCACATTGGGAACTTCAGGGGGACTTAGGTATGAAACTTTTCCAGAGAGTTTATGGGAAGGTGTGACTGGCGATAGAAGGGTAATGTGAAAAATTAATTTTTCAAGTTTAAAAGTGAAATGTAATATATAAGTCGTTTCATATTTCAGATGATATTTCATTATTATGCTTGGATTTTGTAAATTGCAAAAAATACCCTTTGGTATTTTTTGTTAATGGAAATGGCCTATCTTTGTTTTTCTAGGCATTTACAGTCACTGATTAAGAGTATTACCCTTAGAAGAACTAAAATAAGTAAAGTTAAAGGAAAACCTATTTTGGAGTTACCAGAGCGTAAAGTACTTGTTCAGCATATCACACTTACAGAGGAAGAAAGACAAATCTATCAGTCTGTGAAGAATGAGAGCAAAGCTGCCATTAACAGGTAAATAGAAAGACAACTTTCTGAATCTGGTGAGTTTAATATCACAAACCAGAGTTCCAGAAGTTTCTATCATATTAATTATAGTAGCAGAGTGTGTCAATTTGTGTGTTGTAAGTCAGTAATTGCAAATTAGTAACAGCATCTGCTGAGCTCTGAAGAAGAAGCCATTGCTTAACTATGTATTAGAAGTTCTAACCGTCTGGAAACAGAAAGCAATGTCAGATGTATGAAGTGGGATTTTAAAATTTTTGGCACTGCTCTTTAGAATTTCTCTAGTAGAACATGCTACTGGTAGCAATTTTTTACCTTTTTCAGTAGAGTATTTGAGAAAACCGTTATTCAAACAGGACAGTAAAAATACAGAATTCTAATAGCTGAACTTGATCCCTTGTGATGTCATCTGTTACTCTGGGTACTATTTCATACTCAAACAATAAATTGTTGTTCAGATTTTTCAGTGAAGGGACTGTACTGGCTCACTACGCTCATATCCTTGGTGTCCTGCTCAGATTGCGGCAGCTTTGTTGTCATCCTCATCTTTGTACAAATACATCTGGTTTTTCAGCTGGTGAGTGAGTATATTTGGTTTCTGCGTTTCTGAAGACAGGTCTTTTACTTTGGATTTAGAATGCAAATGTGTGTGTGCATTTTCTGAGTTTTCTATCCTTGGCCTTCCTCCTGTCAGCTTGGTTTACTGATCTTTCAGCTTTGTTGCCTATTACATCTTCTTTTCCAACAGTAAGCTGTTTGAATATGATTGAGAAGTAAGTACTCAAGGACATAACCCAAATAAAAAGGAAAGCAAAGAAGTGTTAGTAGTTATAAAGGCTTAGAAGCAAGAGATTATAAATTTTTACAGCCCTTCACGTAAATGACTGAAGTAAGATCTCCACAGAACTGACTGCGGAAAGCTTGATAAAAAGCATCGTGTTAAAAAGCACTGTTGTAATAATTTAAAGAAGTGTTTTTGCTACAGATTTCTTCTTGCCTCAGGAGCTTGGGGAAATTGCAGATTGGTAGCCTTTTCAAAGGGTCTGATGCAAATTCGGCAGAATAGGAAACTAATGACTCATGGTTGTAAGGAGAGGTGAACACTGAGGACAAAGGAGAGTGGAGCTTAGAGAAAAGCTAAGGATTTAGGAGAAACAAGATGTACTGCTACACAGTTTTTAAAAATGATACCCATTTTTTCAGAAGAAGATATAGTCTATTTAAAATACTCGGAGTTTAAGAATTCCCAGTTTTAATATTCCCAAAAATCCTATTTTGACATTCAGTGGTATAGGTGTTCTTTTTTCCAGGAAACCAAAAGACCAATGAGATCATGGTATAAAACCTTATTTATTTATTTATTGAAGACGGTCGCTATTCACCTTTCTGAAAAATACAGCCTGGAGAATTAGTGGATAATTATTTTATTATTTTCTTTTTCAAACTGACTAGTGATTACTAAGGGTGATGTGAATTGATTCATTTCTAAGCACTCTTAACTATGTTTCTGAGCAGTCTTAACTATAAATAAAGTGACTTCCAACACCTCAATGATACCACCTAAACAGCTGCAACCTGAAATTGCTGTATCTTACTAGGCATTATGTTACACTCATCACTGAGCTTGAAGTCTAGATTGAGTACTAGTTTCCTTGTTTCCAAATAAGATTACTCTTAGTATTTTTTGAAATAGTAAATTTGAATTTTTCTTTAGCATTTGTCATCATAAAACACTGTTATAAATGTTTGTCCTAAAAGAAGCATGGGATTTTATACATTGTAGGCTAAATCCTTACTGTGTAAGATCTATAACTGTGTTTTGATCAGTGGAACTGTGCTGGTGTGCGTTGGTTCAGTCTCCTATGTGGAATTGCTACTTTCAAGTATTTTGCTGTATTGGCAGGTAATAATACTCCTGAAGAACTGCGTCAGATGTTAGTGAATAAGCTGAAACTGGTTCTGAGCACTGGTTCAGATGAAGAATGTGCAGTTTGCTTGGAATCACTGACTCTTCCTGTGATAACACACTGTGCACACGTGTTTTGTAAACGGTGTATTTATGAAGTCATCAGAAGTGAACAGGTTGGATGTTTTATGATTGTATTTAATTGTAATAGCTATTCAAAAAAATTAAGAACAGGTACCACCAGAAGGCCATCTAGCCATTGACCCTCTGGTGTATAAAAACTATTAGCCTAGATATGGATAGATGAGCTGTCAAACTTTGACAGTAGTTTCAGAAACTTCCTTCTGAAAGGAGTTTCTGCAGCTCCTAGTTGAAACACTGACAGACATCTAAATTCTACAGTCAAGAGACCTACCATTTTCTCATATGGTAGGTGTTTGTGCTAATGCTGCATCTCAGTTGGGTAGTCCTATGACAGAATTGTTAGAATGTAACGTTAACCTAGCAAATAACTCAGGAAAGGACCTTACTGAACAGCTCAATTCAAAACAAACCAAACCAACAAAACGACCCATGCCAAGTCCTCTAAAACAGTATAAACCCATGCAGTGTCTTCCAGGCAGGATGCCTGTGTTTTCCATTCCTAATACAATAGGAAGCATTAAACTGTCAGTGAGGAGTGAGATGTGAAGCTGCCAACACAGAACTGTTGAGTAAAAAGATTTATCTTTCATTTATTACAAACTTCAAGGTAACTTGTTTTCCCTGATATATTTATTGAAATAGGAAAAAGCTTCTAGTGGTCAACATTTCATTAAACTTTCCTTTTCAGTACAAGCCTTTCATCTAGGCTAGCTTGAGTTGTTATTTAAAAGTCCTAATAAAGCTGTAAAATATCTACAGTGTTTGAATCCCTGTGCATTTCTATTCATCTAAAACCGTGCCAGATAAGCATCAAATGTTTTAATTTCTTCTAGGTTTTATTCTGAGAAATTAATCTTGGCATTTTTCATATCCATTCACTGCAAGTTCTGCTTGGCTTTGTTGCCATTGTACATCTGTGTTTTTGTTTTTATGTTGGTTTTAATTCCAGTACTCAGTTGGAGAAGGGATGTTTGAAGATGTGAGTGTTTTTTTTTTTTTTTAAACAAACAACAAAGTCCAAGCACTGTCATACTGAGAAGGATTTGAAGATTTCCTTTTTTTCCTGAATCTGTTAAATTTTATCTATTTTTGTCTTGATATTTGAAGGTTTTGGACTAGGGAAAGTTCATTTGTAACTACTTTTGTAAAGACTTATATCAGATTCCTCTGTGGCAGGAGGAATGAGAGAGGATAGGGTTGTGTTTCCCTCTCTCCTGAAAGGGAGTTACTGCTGCTGTATGTGCAAACTCATTGCCAGCCTCTTAGCTGTCTGGGTGTTCATTCCAGAGTAGCATCCTGAGATGGCCTTTGCAGTGTGTTCTGAGAGGCTCTGCTTTGTATGCACAGATTGCTCTGTTAGTTAACTTAGATAATTTTAAGTGGTTGCACTGTTGATCAAGACTTTTTCATTTCTGTGTGTTTGGTTCCCAAAGTCCTGTGTTTATATAGTGCATGCAGTCTTTTCTTTATTTTGTGTGTAGTCCCATGAGAGTGCTGCTGGATAAAATCTAAGGTTTGCCTTAGCCAGTATGCTTCAAAGAGAAGAGTCGTTGGTGCTAAATTATTTTTAATTTCTCATGTTTGTGTGTGTGTGTGTGTATGTGTCAGGGGAGATGATGGTACCCTGTGTCTGATATCTAGCCCTAACAAAGCACATTTCATCAGATTACTAAAATTTCTCTGCTTACTTTGAGGAAAGAATGAGTTTAAGTTCATCCTTTGCTTACAGATAAGAATGATCTTCACTTTGAAAGATGGTTTGTTTTTTACTGCACAATACTTTAAATAGTTTTCTCCCCACAGACCAAGTATTTGCTGGCTTTTAAATCTGAAGCTGCCTATTTCAAATATAAGCATGCTCTAAAAAAGAAAAAATAAGGAAAACTGAGTTGAATTATAATTTTTAGCATTGCTTCCTCTTAGCATGCTACCTTAATGGTCTAACTAATAAAATTATTTTGATTATGTTATATGAGTGTGGAGTACTCCTTGAGGATTTTTTTAATGGTTAACACTATAACAGCTTTTGTGAAATGTGCTTTACAGTGGTGATCTTTAGTACTTGCTGTGACTAATATATATTTTTTCTAATATTGTTTTGGGGTTGGGTCGGGGTTTTTACTTTTTTTGTAGCCAAAGGCCAGTTGCCCTCTTTGTAGGAATGAACTGCGAATAGATCATTTGATGGAATGTCCCCTAGAAGAGGAATTAGACTCCAGCAATGGGAAGACAGGTGATCAGGAGTGGATATCCAGTTCTAAGGTACATTACATTTTGTTTTGCTTTTGTTTAGTTCTGATTTTGTAGGGCACTCTCTAGAACTTTTATATAAATCATAAGTAAGCACATGTTTTAAATTACTGTTTAAAAGACTGCCCAGCATGCCAAAACAGCCCAGGAGAAAATGGTAATAAAATTGCTCTGCAAACACATTTTGTGGTAGAGTAACCAGACTGAAAGAGTGCCTGTTGTATCTGGTACTCATCTCTGTGAACTTTGATGTGTACACACAAAAGGAAACTTTCAGTAGAAAAGTAGAAAGCTGTATCTTGTGTCTCTTTTTCTGGCAACGCAGTAGTTATGTAACCATTAACGCTATTGCATTGTTCATTTAGGAAGGTGAAAATATTCTTTCTCAGAAATTGACTAAAAATAGACATTTTCTGCTCTAGAGGGAAAAATGAATGAGCCCCACATACTTAGTACAGGACCTGCCAGATTGATACAGGACCTTTACCTCGTAGATGTGTTTTTCAAGGTCTGAAGTGCCTCACCTTCTTCATTGTATATTTACTGCCAAACATGATTTTTTTTCTTGCTTGTGCTTCCAGTATTTTTGTTGTTTTAAGATTTTTTTTTTCAGAACACTATATTTTTCATTTAAATTTGCAGTTAAGTTACTGTTATTTCAAAAGTTGTTTTTAAATGTCCTCCCTAAAAAATCTTTCTGTGGAGACCTAAGACAGACACTGTACTCTAAAATGATTTAAGATTTTTGTGCTTTGTTTGATTTGTGTTTTTCTTTTTAAAAACTGGTGCTAATATTTCCTCCATTTACATTCTCTAGCAGTGGTTCATTACATGAGAAAATTGCCTATGTTCTCTGCTGCGTGCCAAAGTCCCTGCTCGTTTCTTTTCATGCTGCTCCTGAGAGTTCTGGCGCTTCCTTATCTTCTGCCATACCCAGAAAGGGGCCTAGAGGTTATTTGCCTATGTAGTCATGGGGGAAGCCTTTCTTGCCTGTTGAGCTTTTCTATAGTAGACGCTCACCTTGTGGCTGTGTCTTGCTTAAATCTTAGTATTTTAGTATTCTGAGCTCCAGTCTCTTTTTTTTCATTTTTTTCTTTTTTCTCTCCATCTGTTTTGTGGTTAGGGGAGTCGTTGGTTCCTGATGGTGGGCAGTAGGCCTAGAAAAGGGGCTCATTGTCCTTCTTTCTCAGTCAGTAGTTTTTAACCATTAAAAGTGCTCAACCCTTACTTTGTTTGGGAAACTAAAGAAACTCACTCCACATTACCTAGAATTAGCTGTTTTAAATGGTGTTACGGAAGACTGGTATTTCAGTTGATGTGAACCTGATCAAAGCACGATAGTAGGAGTGAAATGTAGCCAAGTCAGAATCAAACTGCCTAAGTCTTCATTTGATTTCAGATAAATGCTCTAATGCATTCTTTAATAGAACTACGGAAGGAGAATCCAGCTACTAAATGTCTGGTTGTTTCTCAGTTCACAACCTTCCTGTCACTGATAGAAAATCCTTTGAAGTAAGTGGAACTACTGTCATTTTTAGTAAGTATATACTCATTTAGAAAGGTTTCACGAGAGTCTTATTTTAGTTTTTCATAACTTCAGAAGATGAACGTGTTACTAAAAAGCTTCACTTAGTGGTATAAACCATGAATCTCACTCCTGTTCTTTTTAATGAATAACCCTTAAAATGCACAATTTCAAATACAAATTTCAAATTAGAGGTCAAGATTTGATTATGTGTGTTTGCCGTTGTCACAGAAAATGGATTGTTGAATGTTACTGTTTTCTCTTCAGAAAATCAGGATTTTTGTTCACTCGCTTGGATGGCTCCATGGCACAGAAAAAAAGAGTAGAAGCAATTCAGTGTTTCCAGAGCAGTCAACAAGGATCCCCAACTATAATGCTTTTGTCTCTAAAAGCAGGTGGACTTGGATTAAATCTCACAGCAGCTTCCCGAGTGTTTTTAATGGATCCTGTAAGTGATAGGTTGTTCATAAAGACCTGGCATAATCTTAAGTGAAAGTCTTTTAGTGTTATCAGAGGGAAAGCCCTGTGAGAACACATTACACCATAGGTATCTCTTAAGGACAAGCAGAACTTTTGTTTGTTTCCCTGGTGCTGTGTTTTTACTTTATCAGAATACTCTTATGTGTCTGTTTTTACTTCCTGTGAATGGAAGAGCTGCTGGAGTGGTAATAGTATTCTTTACAAAGTAGTGTAACATCTTAGTGTGGTATTTGAAGTCTTTCCTTTTTTTTTTTTTTTTTTTTTTTGTGAATGCTTTTTAATATGCTTTTCTGTTTGTGATATTTAATAGGTTAAAGTGGTACAGGGGATTTGCTTCTGCAAAAACTCTTATTTTTGTGTGTTTCTATAGTCTCTTCTGTAATTTTTGTGAAGTTACTTACAAATAAAGACATGAGTCTGAGAGCACTTCTTACAATTGTAAGAAGCCAAGAAATACGGTACCTGACTTCAGAGTGATTAGATTAGTATTTATTTATTTATGCATTTATTTTTTAGTTAAAGCTCTCTGGAAGAAGTGTATTAAAAAGTTATTTGTATGGAAAGAAAGTGTAAATTATAGTGACAAAGTAGTTACAGAAATACAGTATCTTTAAAAGAACTGGTTTGTCTCATCCTGTCTGATTATTCACTGCACAAAATTTTCTGTTCACTTTCTTCATTTTCCACTATTTATTTTTATGCCCTGGTCTTTTTTTTTTTTTTTTTTTTTTGAATTGGAAAGTGAGATAAATTCTCCAGTTTGATTTCACCTTAAAAAAAAAAAAGCAAAGTAAATGTAGGTAATGAATCATGGCTTCAGACCAGGCATCACATCTGGTACCAGCAATAATAAAATAGTAGTACTAGCTTTGCAATCAAATTAGTGATAACAACAACATGGAGACAAAGATCTGGAAATTATTGAAATTGTAACATATCTTAGAATATTATCATTGATTGTGATGTATCTTAGAAAGTATTGTTTCCATGTGTGTTCTGTTAACTGCTTGCAGTCCTCTTAAGTATTGAGCCATCAGAGGGCTTTTTGTGCTAGCCTCAGGCTGGGGGTAGCTCATCTGCAGTGCAGTACTCTGTATGTTCGGGTGCTCTTGGTATGGTAACATTTTTAATGGTTCTGCATGCACCTTACTGGTGTTTTGAACAGACATTATTTAACTTTCTCGTTGTTGCCGCCGATAGGCCTGGAACCCTGCTGCAGAAGACCAGTGTTTTGACAGGTGCCACCGACTGGGTCAGAAGTACGACGTTGTTATTACTAAGGTAAATTGGAAGATCGTCTGTTTGAAGTCTTAATGATTATGATTTTTTTTCTGAAAGGCTTTGTTGTGTTTTTTTTTAAAGAATTATAATACCGTATGTCGCACCAGTAAACTTAATTGTATTTGTGGTATGACTTCTGAAGTAGGGGCATTGGATTGTAAGGTTTTATTATATGTAACCTATTTCCTCTAAAATAATAATAGTGAAAATAAGGTGTCCCCTCTGAGCTGTTTGGAGGGGCTAAGATGGTGCTATTGCTATGCCTAGACTGGTTGTTACTGCTTATCATTTTGGAGGTATTTGGAATGTTATGTTGCAGCACCTTGTTTATGCAGAGCAGCTAGATTGTGTCATCCAGTACTTAATCATAAAAGTAATACTTGGGAAAATGAAGATAAATTCTTTTCTATATCGATGCTTTCAACAATTCTTTTTCTTCTTTTTTGTTCTTCTTTTAACATGCTAAATATTTTTATAACTCTTCCCTCTTATTTTTTCTTCAAAAAAGGACTACTAAGTAATGTAACTGTGCTCTGATGTGCGTTTTTTTTTTTTTTTAAGTACTTTTTTAAATTAAGGGGCCGGAGAGCGAATGAGTTTTCCTCATTGGACTTTTTATGTATTTCAGTTCATTGTGAAGGATTCAGTAGAAGAAAACATGCTGAAAATCCAGAATAAGAAGAGGGAACTTGCAGCAGGAGCCTTTGCTACCAAAAAGCCATCTGCAAGTGAAATAAAGCAAAACAAAATTAATGAAATCAAGGCTCTAATTGATTTATAGTTTGAAACTATGGTATTCTGAGTAAAAAATAAATAGTTAATATAGATTAATCTTCAAAATATTTCTCATGATAACTTGTAATTTTGCTATGTGTAGTCAAAACATAAATGTTTGCAGTGATTTAAACCAGAAAAATTAATTTTCTCCTGAATGTTGCTTTAGAAATACACAAATGTATTTTGCAGTACTGAAATCTTTCTAAGGTGTTTTCTTCTAAGTGTTACATATTAGGTATGAAAATTAAGAATTCCTAAAAATCCAACCAAAAGGAAGTGCGTATTTTTCATGCATTCTAATTTATAGTAATTTCATTGCTTTTTTAAAATGCAAAAGCACAGCATATGTGTTGTTCTTCTAAAACATCACCACTCTTAAGAAACAAATTGGCTTCATGTTCCAATCTTGGTGTTGCTGTTAACAGATATTTTCTTTTTTTGTTGTTTTTGTTTTAGAATACATGATCAGTGATCACTTCATAAAGATTCCTTATATATTTGAACATGTGTAATTATGATGCACAGGAATCTTTTTCATGATTTCTGAATAATACACAGATGCAGCAGGGATTTGTTCTGTTGATTATTTCCTAAGAGCTTGTCAAAAATTAACTACTATATTTATAAAATATTTTTGTGATATTTCTCTTATGTGTATAATTGTTTTACAGTTTGGATAAAATGCTAGAATCAGATGCTTATATTCATAATGAAGTTTATAATCACATATAAACATACGCTGAACTGTGCTTTAAGTTGTGATATGTGAAAGTAGAATATGACCCATTTGCCAATCAGTGAATCATTTGGCCTTTCTAAGTTTTAAAAGAAAAAAACTAAACAAACAAAAACATAAAACCAAACCCACCATATTTTTGCAGAATCACAGAATGGTTGAGGTTGGAAGGGACCTCTAGGGATCACCTAGTCCAGCCCTGCTCCAGCAGGGACACCCAGAGCAGGGGCAGAGGGTCCATCCAGCCTACAGTCACCTCTCAGGTACTTGAAGGGGTTGATCAAATCTCCTCTCAATCTTTTCTTCTCCAGGCTAAACAGGCCCAGCTTGCTTAGTCTTTCCTCATATGACAAATGCTCCAGTCCCTTCACCATCTTCATGGCTCTCTGCTGGCCCCTCTCTAGCAGCTCCATGTCCCTCTTATTCTGGGGAGCCAAGAACTGCCCCCAATGCTCCAGGTCCCTCCCCAGGGCTGAGCAGAGGGGCAGGATCCCCTCCCTCACCCTGTTGGCAATGCTCCTCCTGCTGCAGCCAGGATCCCATGGGCCTTCTTGGCCACAAGGGCACATTGCTGACTCATAATTAACCTGCTGTCAACCAGGACTCCCAAATCCCCCTCCACAGAGCTGCTTTCCAGCAGGTCAACCCCTAATCTGTGCTGGTGCCTGGGGTTATTCCTGCCCAGGTGCAGGACCCTGCACTTGTCCTCGAGGAACCTCATGAGGTTCTTCTCTGCCCAACTCTCCATCCTGTCTAGGTCTCTCTGAATGGCAGCACAGGCCTCGGGAGTGTCGGCCACTCCTTCCAGTTTGGTGTCATCTGCAAACTTGCTCAGAGTGAAATGATTAATGACTAGCAACATTCTAACTGCTTCCTGAAATGGTCAACATTCTTTATAACATACACCATGTATTCTGCAGGTTGAAACATGTGTTAGTGGAAGGATGATCTACATACGTCTTGACTGCTACAGGAAATAGTCATTTGGTAAATTACTCAACTGTTTGTGCATTAATAAATACCACTGAAGAATTCTGTATATTCTCCTCTGTTCTATCTTTCTCTTCTCTAGAAAACCAGTTGGTTCTGGTCTTCTGTTACGTGCTATGGGGCGGTGAAGCTGGCTTCCCTGTGACTCTCAGAACTGGAGGTATAGATTGCTATGTTTAGACTGTGTTTACATTGAGGAGTTGTACTTGGCAGCAAAGTGGTAAAACATGGTATGCTCCTAATGTCTGTCTTGTTTTTCTAACAACAAGACAGTTGATATTCTAAGATACAATGTGAATTGTAGACATAAGTAGAACTGAGACTGGGAAATAAAGGCAAAATGTTTGCCGGCTGGAAAAAAAAGGGAGCCAATGGAAAGCAAAAGTGCTGACTAGATAGATCTGTTCAGCTACTTGAGTGGTTAAAAAACATGTTTTTGTTTAGTTTTATTTTAATGGGATGTAAGTAGTTTGTGGCTATCACTACTGTGTTTCCTGGAGAAACATTCCTCTCTTACTCTCTTTCTTCGTGGAAAAAAATGTGCATTTTTGTCATCGTTTTTTGTTTGTTTTTCTCCTAATCAAGGCAGGTAAAGTTACTTAAAACAGGTAGTTGCTCTTCTGACTTCTAAATCTGAGAATCTTTCCTTCCTAACCTAGCATCATATCTGTGTTTAAAGACAAGTTCATACTCTACAGGGCTTATGTTAGGAATTATGTTTCTTTGTACTCCCTCCTCCCAAATTCCATTCTGCTGGTTTGAGTAGCTTTCAGTATGTGGTTCCTCCACAGGCCTATCCTATATCCATGGCAGTCTATTACGGGGATCTGCCTTAAGCAGCTTCCTGGCAAGTGACTAGTCTGGAACTATTTAGAGAACTAATGGTGGCCACCTGCTTATGGTAGTTAAGAGTGGAGTTAGCAAAGTTTAAGGATTGCACCTATTGAACATTTTAGTAAGATTTCTTCAGGTCTCATTTTTTTTGAACTGCTTCAGAGTTTAGAAAAGCCAGTAATGCATGACAACTTTTTATTTTTGTATCAAGTGCAACATTACAAGTAACAGATAAAACTCATTTAACTAGTTACCACACTATACAGAACTTAACAAATGTATTCTGCCACATTCTAGGCACTGTGTGTAAGAATCTGGTCAAGATCTTCAGTACAAGAGTGACTAGAAAAATAAAGCAGTGCTATTATTGTTACACCTGCATGTATCCCAGTGTCATTAATAAATGTATTATAAGGCAGAATGGCAACCACTCTAGTGAGCAACGAGCAATCCCAGAGATTGGATTTTGCATCTAAAATAGCGAGTTAAGGGAGTAATGCTAATCACCTTAATAAGGTGAGGTACAAACCCACAGTTTCAAGAAATTTGTTGAGCCAATTTAGTGTATTGATCGCAACAGAAGAAAACTTAAGCTGAAAATACCTGTGTTTAGTCTAGGAAGAAGAATTGGAAAATGGGCAGTTATAACTGGCCTAAGGAATTCTGCTTCCTAGCTTTTGCTCAGTCTTCATCTGTAGCACTGAAGAGACCTTTAACGAAAAATCTTCTTCAAGCTACTAGCAAGTTTAACTGACCGCATTCAACAGCTTTCTACCGGCTACAGTACAGAAGCAAGTCCTTGCACTGATGGCATTTGAGGCTAGTATTTCTACTGAAGGTAGGTGTCGAGCTTCTTCTTGATGTTGTCAAAAGAATCCAATCCCATATAGTCTGCTTGGCCTTGCTCCCACCGTTGCTTGCGTTCTAGTGAAGACAAAGCTGGTAGAACTGGTGCTGGTGGGGAAGGTGGTGGTGGTGCTGCTGCTGATACTGACATGTGGGACACTGCCTCTGTAACCTCTGCCTAAGAAAGAAAGGCAGAGTGAAAATCTAGAAATGTTCTGCATAGCTAAAGTGAGCAATAGACATGAAAGTGGGATAACCAAATGGATGTTCTCATGCACAGCAGCAAGCACTGCCAGTGTGCAGGGATTTTGCATTTTTCCTAGCAAAATAACAAAGCAAAAGTGACAGAACTGAGCTGGGAGAGAGAGAAGAAAAAAAAAAAAAGTTTTAGTTCTTCATACCTCTCTACAGAAGCCACAAGAGAAAGCCAGAGTATAGACCAAGCCCGATAGCTGCAAATAGTTCATTAGAAAGATGAAAGATGCAAGATTAACAGGAGAAAAATACAGCTTATGAGATCAGTAACTCTGGGCTGAGAAAGGCTGAGAACTTAGCCTATGGGCTAGTTTAAGTTGAGACTGTAGAGTCTACAGTTAAGAAACATGCTACTAAACTCCATGCATGAGAACCAGAATTAGAAGAGTTACTTTGGGCTTGGTAAGTGTTAAGATTCATCCCTGTGAGTCTACTGAAGTATTAATTTTGTAATTATTCTAGTCATACCTAGATTTACCTTGTAAAATCTGTATGTATGAATTGTATAATGAATTTGGATTTTTATTGAGAACACTATTAGCTGAAACACATTTAGAATTAGCCTCCCCCCCCCCCACTGTACGTATTAAAAAAGACACTCAGTTTAATTTCTGGTACACCATTAGCCACGTACTATAGTTGGTTGTAGGTTAGGTAATTTGGAAATAAGCAACTTAGCAATACATTTATGTTCAGGACTACTACAACACGTTTGTCATCTGTGTTATTCTCTATTCCAAAATAGGAGGGAAAAAAAAAAAACAAAACACACAAAATACACCCCAAAAACTAATTTAAACCTAAGCCGTGTTTTGAGTTGGAGGGGGAAGGGAGTCAGTGAAATGGTTAAGAACCCATACCTGGATAGTTTATACAGGAATATTAAAAAAACACATACCGTGTTTACAGCAGTGGTATTTTCTTTGATGATTCCATACTCTTCTAGTAATGGTAAAATATTAGCCATGTAGGTATCCCACCACATGTTGAGGAATTCTGGGTGAACTATTTTAGAGTCATGCATTTCTCCTTTTAGGCTTTTTGTCCTGGAATCATATGTATAGTTCCATGGTTTTGTGCTTCCCAGGAAATGTACCACTTTAGTATTTGCACCAAACCTATTAGACAGAAAAAGTTAGAACTCATAATTTCTGTCGGTGTCCAGAAAGAGATCTGCTGCAAATTTAGAACCTGCAGTTTCTGTTGGTATCCAGAAAACAGAAATATGAATGTCTTTAGGAAACCAAACAGTAAGCTATATAAAACTGCCAGTGCCTACTGGGACTGGAAGCATTGCTAGTGCAAACAGAACTCTACATTATGCTAGTCAGAATACAGCCAAAAAGCTAATGTCTGGACTATTTCAGTACTTACAGCAAACTCAAGTCTTTATGTAGAATGATGTCCAGAGCTCAGGAGAGAGCAGTCTCAAGCAGCCGCTGCAATTCAAACTAGTTTTAAAAGTGAAAAAAGATTCTACTCCAAAGTCATTGATCCAGACAGCTAGACAGTATAAGCATTATGGAAGGGTCAGTGTAGAGAGTTAATTTTTCAGTCTACATCCCTGTAAAAGCTATACATAAAGCTATATGTAAGCTAGCCTTTCCAGAAGACTTTCGATCTTGCTGCAGCATGATCTTGCAAGACAACCCCTTGAAATTACTTAAATTCAATTTTCTGTATGGATTTCTAGCTTTGTCCCAAACATTATTAGTATGATGTTTTGCATTATGTGTGTAGACAAGATGCAACCCTTTTGAAGAACTGAAGTAAAAAAAGATGACAGTAATTACATTTTTTCTGTAGTTTCATAATAGAGTTTAACTGGAGTCAGTTTTGAAAATTAGCAGTCTCTCTAGTAACAACAGTTTTCATATCTTGATCAGTTTGTATTATGTGTTAGGATTTCTTCTCCACATAATGAAATGGAACTGAATGATAATGCAAAACTAGCTTGTGCAGTAATACAATTTAAGTATGCCCAAGTCATTTTGACTGGGACTCGGATGTTTCACTTCTACTTATGGAGACTGTGAAAGTGTGATTCAACGTGTTTAAAATACTAAAAAAAAATCAAAGCATATGCATTTCTTAACTCCTCCCCTCCCATACACTGAAAGATTAACTGTATTTGCATACAGTGTTATGGACATGACTGATATTGAGGCATGAAAACCCATGCATGCTTGAAGCAAGATCAAGTATTGGCAGTAGCTGCAAGCAAACTCTTGGGAAGGTGTGTTTCTGGACATTGAATGAAAATCCCAAGTTTCATTAGCTGGCACATTGCTTTATCAGCTGTGTTTTCATCTTAGCCTTCTGCTGGCTTCAGAAGATTTGTCATAAATATTATGTTATAAAGCAAGCCTTGTTATAAATCAAGGCTTAAATGGCAAATTCTAATTTTAGCATCAGAGAATGTCTAAGAAGCATTAAGTTACAATATTTCTACAAATGAAGTACTCTTAGTATTCTACCCTCTTAAGAGCTGTACAACAGTTAATACATGCCACATTTGCCACAGTGCATAATCTTTTTTTGCTCTCCCAAAAAGATGTCCTTCATGATTTTTTTTGAAATTAAACAGTTTCTCCTATGTTGTTGTTATCCTTTAGAAAAAGCACTACCGAGACCCCTGTGAAGTCTTGCTTGTCTTGCTGTACAAAGCTGCAAAAAACTTACCTAATCATGTCAACAAATTTAAGCTTCAGTTTATTCCAGCTGCTAGTTATTATGAATGTAGCTCCTCATCTAAGCAAGAGAAGTTGCTTACCCACTGAGTAGGGTGTTCTAAAGTGCCACACTTCCATTTTGCTTTTCGGAAGGTCTGCTGAAGTCAGGTAACTGATTTGATCAGGTAAATGGAGTTTTTGTCAACAGCTACCAACCCCATTAGTATTTTGTGACATCAAGGTCATTTGTAAGTTTAAGGCCATGTGACTATCAACCAGTCCAGCCACAGCAAGGGGATATAATTCATAATAGAAGTTAGCTTATCAAATGCTCTCCAACCACTTAGTCATTCTCAGGCTTGTACGTATTTCTTAAAATAAGTGTTCCACTTTTAGCATGGCAAGATTTCAGTGGGTGTTCTGATCACAAGACATAGTTTGAGCTTGAGCCAGCAACAGTCCTGTTTATGCTAGCTGCTGCTTTAGACACTAGTAACTTCATGTCATTCAGAAATCAGATTGTTTTTATGTAACTGGTACCTGTTTTCTTACCTAATGAACATGGGTTTGGGTTAGGATTCAGCTTCTCATGTTGCCTCTTGTCTGCCTGTTACAATGCTCTTATAGAAGCAGTAACTTTGCTTATCACAGGGTTTAGTCACAAACCCAGTTTAATACTGTTAGACAGGTGTGGGTTTTTTTTTTCCCCACTGGACATGTGCAAGGGCATAGCACCTGGGTGTAGTCTTTCTCCCACCCTGTTGCTTACAGAAATTGCTCTAGGTCTAGAAAGACTGGTGAAGCATTCTAGCCTTAAACAAGTTAAACACTTTTGTACAATTCATATAGGAATAGTATAGGTTGACAGATGAAATAACTACTGGGTATTTAGTAATACGAGGGTAATTAAATATTCTGTCATTTAAGTAATGAGGGGACAAGCTATCTAGACAGGAACACCACCACCAGTGACATACTGGATTCAAGACAATTGAAGAGCTGCTACCTTTGATGACTGCTGGAATAGCTTCCCAGGCTGTACCAGAGCTGAGAAATCACTTCCAAAAAGGAAGAAGCACAAGTGTGCTTATTCTAAATCAACTTAAATATTACTCCCAAGGCTAGGTAAAGTCCCAGACACAGCTTTTTTGTATTTCTCACCATGAAATAACTAATTTACCTAATATTAATTCCACCCCCCCATTTGGGTTGTAACAGTGATCTCCAATTATGGAAAAAAAAAAAAAAAGCTGAGTTCATTGTGCATTGCCATTATGTAACAAGAGATTAGTTTTTATAAGCCCTATATCTGGTTACAGCGCGTCCCTTCAGAATTTTGAACTTACGCTTTAAATGCTGGAAGGTAGGAGTATACAGAAGTGCTGCTCAAATTATAAATAAATGGTAGATGTTTGCTCATGTCTGTTGTTGCCCAGCTGCTGAAGAAGGTGTTTAATAAGCCCTGGTCCGCACCTGAAAACATATTAATAAGCTGTTTTAGGTAGGTGTTTTAAGATCTTCCAGTCCTTCCTAATTAAGAATTAGTAGTGCAGCCAGGAGAAGTCTGACATAAAGCATTGAGTTCTACTTGTGAATGAACCCTTACACCTTGCAGTCTTAGATCTAAAAATTGCAGACCATGAAAAAGGTAATATGTTTGAGTTACTCCTGCTTTCTAGAAGAGAGCAAGCTGCTAAAACGCTGCTATTCATGTTATTTTACTATAGCTTAATTCAAGCTGTATAATGCAGCAGAGAACAGGTCTTGAGAATAGCATACTACTTACTTCAGGAAAGCTATAGCTAAGAAGATCCAGTTCAAAGAGGCTTGTTTTATTACTTAAGCTAAGAGCAAGATCTCTGAGCCAGTTAGGTTAGCAATTTTCTGTTAACAAGTCATCAATCGTGGATACATCCATCTGCATTGTGATCTTAATAAAAGCAATTTCAGTCTTAGTGACAACTCTTACAGAACTTGACCAAATCCTTTAACAGGAAATAAAAGTTTAGCTGTTTACTAGTATTCAGCTAATGCACATCTACGTCACTACATCAAATTACACTAAAACAAGGTTTGAGTTTAATCATTTTTAGTAGCTGCTTGTTTCATATATTCAGTGTTTCAAGAGCAAAGACCACCAACTGTTATGCATACACTAAGTTGATGTATGACCTCTAGACATTATTTCTTAACTTGCTTTAAGTATTCTAGAAAGTCATTGAGACAGTCAACACTTCTGCACCTATCTTATGAAGTTACTCACCCACTGAGTGAGGTTAACTATCAAAGTTATGGCTACAGCACTGGTAAGAATTGCCTCTTAGTTTGCAATTAGAGGGTATAGAGAGATCAAATGAATGAAAAGTAATTTGATATGTCTGTAGTAGAGAAGCTTAAAAAAAAAAAAAAAAAAAAAAACAACTTGCAAAAGCAGACTAATTTGCAAGAAAATTATTTATTTATATACATTCACTAGTTCACAGAATACACTTTAAATGCAAGATGACTGAAAGACTTAATTGACTTTGATTTGCTCACTTCCCTCTATCTCTGTTAAAGTAACATTTCTGAAGATAAATGAACAGATAGTTAGATGAGAGACAGTATTTTATTTTAATCTTTTATTTGCTGTAGTGATCAGTCTCTTGCCTCATAGGTCTTATGATTAAACTAAGGTTTGCACACTTACTGCTGCCTCAGTACAGTTTGCTTTCTAAGACTGAATGTCTGGATACCAGGCATACACGTAGAGGTACAGGAGGTACACTGACAAATATAAATTCTAAGGATCCTGTTACAGCTGTCAGCATACATGCAGATTGCAGAGTGAGAAATGGCCTAGAGACACAGGACAGTAATTCAGAACTTCTGACTTGTTTCTCAGCCCATGAAGAGGGAAAGCACTTTTGAAGTTACCCATCGCAACACAGCAGCAACAAGGAAATCGGACAAGCCCTCAGTCTTCATTCAGCTACACTTCAGTTTTAACTTCTAATTTAATGCAGTATTAATCATAGTCACAGAATCACAGAATGCTTAAGGTTGGAAGGGACCTCTAGAGGTCATCTAGTCCAACCCCCCTGCACACGCAGGGTCACCTAGAGCACGTGGCACAGGGCTGCGTCCAAGCAGGTTTTGAAGATCTCCAGAGAAAGAAACTCCACAACCTCTCTGGGCAGCCTGTTCCAGTGCTCTGGCACTCTCACTGTTAAGAAATTTTTCCTTAAGTTCCTGTGGAACTTTTGTGTTTCAGTTTCCGGCTGTTTCCTCTAGTTTTGTCAGTGGCCACCACTGCAAAGAGGCCAGCACCATCCTCCTCACGGCCTCCCTTGAGGTACTTACTCTTAGACACTGCTCAGGTCTCCTCTCAGCCTTCTCTTCTCCACCTGAACAGGCCCAGCTCCCTCAGCCTCTCCTCATAGGGCAGATGTTCCAGGCCCCTCATCATCCTTGTAGGCCTGGCCTAGCCCTAACCCTTCTGGAGCCGCTCTTCTTAACGCACCCCAGGATCCCATTGGCCTTCTTGGCCACAAGAGCACACTGCTGCCTCATGGTCACCTTGTCGTCCACCAGGACACCCAGGTCCTTCTCTGCAGAGCTGCTCTCCAGAAGGTCAGTCCCCAGCCTGTACTGGTGTCTGGGGTTATTTCTCCCCAGGTGCAGGAACTTGGACTTGGCCTTGTTGAATTCCATGAGGTTTTTCACTGCCCAGTTGTCCAGTCTGTCCAGGTCCCTCTGGATGGCAGCGCAGCCCTCTGGGTTGTCGGCTACTCCTCCCAGCTTGGTATCATCAGCAAACTTGCTGAGGGAGCACTCTGTGCCTTCATCCAGGTCATTGATGAATAAATTGAACAGGACTGGGGCGAGGACTGACCCCCCGGGGGACACCGCTAACTACAGGCCTCCAACTGGACTCTGCACCACGATATTAAGGATACATATACTAACAGTAAGATAATCTAGAAAAGGAACTACCTGCAGAATAGATGGCTCATAACTCCAGTAATGGCAACAACATACTCAACTTATTCTATCAGTCTTTTTCTTACTTGGAATTGTTGCACACACTCAGCCATTACTTGTTAGCTTATAGAGTTTGCATTCCTACATGCTATTAAGAAGGGTGACCCTTCACAGATATTTATCTTTAAAAAGAAAGCTTCCTAGAAACTTTTATTACTGTTCAGACCAATTTAAGTTTAAATGCCTCTGTCACCTGAATTCACATGCTCAGCATCAGCTTTAGCAAGTAGTATAAGTCTCCCCTCTCTCATTATTCAGATCTGGGCTACCATTTAGCATTATTAAAGTTGAATAATAAAGTAAAAGCTGAAGTAGAAACAACAGTTTTAGAAAATTGGTACTTAAACTGTTAACCTACCCTTTTTGCTGTTAAGCAATGCAACAACTGCTTCTTGTTTAGGACACTGAGGAAGTTGCATCACCATATGACTCTCAAGTCAAATTACAGTGTGAAAGCAGTTCTATTCTTTAATAGACAGGGGCCTTAACAGACCTAAGATGGGGTCTGCTAAGACTCAGTCTCAACTATCTCAGCAAACAACCATCACATCTTAGCTATTCTTGCAGCTATTTGACAGTGGTCTTGCGTAGCTCTCTACCCCTGCTCCCCCACCCCACACACACTTTTATTAGCACAGGAGTGTGGCAGTTAAAGCCTTTGCAATAGCTGGTGATCAGTTTACACTTAATCTCTTAAGAATTCTCAGAGCTGCCAACTGCAATGTATAGACAAACTCTTTATTTCAAGAACACACACATTTTCAGCAGTTTAGTCATATGGTAGCATTAAGCATCCAACTGACATATATTGCTCTTTTGGAGGCAAGGCACAAGAGTGCATTCAATAGCAGTTACTCTGCACAAAAGGAATGACATCTGGAATTCTCACTGCTTATGAGGTACAGAAAGGTAGGTCAACAGGCTAGCTCTTCACATTCAAAGAAAAGAGCATTTTATGGTATTATTTACCTAGTTATCTTCAGCCTTTTCAGTTAGCTCTGTGCCACAGTACCTGCATAATGAAATTTAGTGAAGGGAGACAGTGCTAGTCATTCAGAAGCACTGAATTATAGCAAGCTTCAAGCAACAGCTTCGTTAACTGCAGCGGTTGTAGTTTTAGGACACTTACAAGACAGCAAAAGTTGGCTTCTCGAGCTTAAATCTGGCACAGTGACCTATGGTGGGAAGCAGGCAGGGCTACAAATGTTCAATATTGGCACAAAGACTATCAGCGTTGCATGAAGATAGATAGGAAGCTATCACAGTCTATCAAGGTCTAATCTAGCATGAAGTGATAATCCTGTCTTCAAATGCATTTTTTTTTCCCATGGAGCTGCACTGAGATTGATCTGTACTGTTTTTTTGTTTTGGTTTGGTTTTGGGTTTTTTTTGTTTTGGTTTGGTTTTTAAAAAAATACAGCAGCTTGAATTAGCCTGAAACACCCAGTCTTGAATGTCAGGGTTAGCTTAAGGGAACTTCATTGAGAAATACATGAAGTGTGATACTGCAGATGGCTGCACATGTGCAGCAAATTATTTGCTTGATCTTTAAAACACATTAGAAGATTCTACATTGCTAATGCTTTCATCTGCTAGTTTAAAGGGCAAGCTCTTATTTTGCATTTCATGGGGGCCAGAATCTGAAAACACATTGCTAGAGAGGATTTTATTCCCATAAGTTTTGTGTAGTCACAACAGTTTTTAATTCCATCATAAGGAGCCCTGATACCACATGTCCATGAGCCATCCCAACCACCATTACCATTTTTGTCTAAATTATAGTGGAATAGGGATTAATACATACCATCAAAGCTGCCTTTCTCTGTGGCAAGCTGTAACAGCTGATTGTACGTTTCAATGGAAGGTCGGTACACAAAAACTCCAGAATTAAAACAGTCAGGCCAGCCTGGATCTGGTGCTGCAGACAGCTCTTCTCTCTCAAAAAGTTCATCAATATTTGACAAAACCTAGTTGTAGGCGGGGGCGGGAAAAAAATGCTTTCTGGTTTCTGGGCTAGAATTGGGTATCTTGTCTTAACGTATTTTGATATACACTTCCAAACATGAAGAAAAATTATCATATCATTGGTCTTGTGTGGTAGAACACAGCTTTTTAAATTGAGATAATCCCCATTTATTAGATACTTAGATTTAAATATCTTTAAATATTTGTTTAGATTTAAAAGAAGCTCCACAGTTATGGAGTTATTGATGCCCGAATGGCAAAAACCTTCCTCAGTCCTTCAAAAAAAATAGCACATACCTAAAAACACAACACTCACAGCAGGTCATGAAGAGACACCGTAAGAAAACTACTTACCATTGTGTCTGCATCCATGAAAATACATTTTGAGTACTGCGTAAGTTCCCAGCAGTGAAGTTTTGTCAGAGTGATGCCCAGTTCAGGTCTCCTCATTAATGCCAAGTGTGCTGAATCTCCACTATCCAGAATATTTACCAATATAACTTCATCGAAGACTCTTTCCAGCACTTTCCTGTGGAAAAGGGTAGTTGTCTGGATTTAGTTCTATTGTTATTCCAGTACCTGACTACTTGACAGATTCCACAAACATAAGTGGTATAACAAGGAACCCATTACAGTATTTCATGTGCCAACAGTAAGAGCCAACTGCATATATTTGAATGCATTAACATTTCTCTCCACATTAGTCTTTCTAGTTTGTAATGGTCACTTTATGGGACACCTTATAATGGACACCTTATCTATTTTTTCAAAATAAGGGCTTAGATGATATTGCTACCAGGTTATGTAGGTTATGGCTGTGCAGTGCAAGCTTTACACACACCCACCCACCCCAACAGACTGAGCTCTTTTGGTGGGATGACAGTCTATTTTAAGCTTTCAATTAAGAAATGGGAAGCTGTTAAAGTAACTTGGGCAAGACTTTGGATAGCAGCTAAGCGGTTGCAACAGGAGTTTATGTAATAGCCATAGCTACTCTAAACTTGTGACTGGCTCAGGTATTAAAGCTTTCTTTATCCCCTAAAATTTTCACTTAAATCATGCCTGCAGCTGCAGCAGCATTTTAACTCTGTCATGTCCACCCTAAGAATAACAAACTTTTAGGCAGTGTAGTGAAGCAGATATCCATCCTTTGCTTTAACATTATTGCTTAGTTACCGAAGAGGTTAACGAGGATGTGCTTTTAAGAATTTAAAACATCTGTGAAGTCTCACTATTGTAAGCAGCATCTTTAATGCTCAGCAACAATCTATACCATTTGAGCCATTGAGAGTTTACAGATGAGTTAGAACTCTGCTTTACAAGGCTATCCTACTGATGAAAAATTTGGTATTAATAGTTGTTTTTGAACTTAAGACAAATTGTTTGTAGATAGAGTGAAAAATATAAGTTCAAGTTATGTTATGTGTCTACTGGTAGGGTTGCTATAGCTGGTATAAGTAAGGATGCTTATCCAGTTCATCTTGAAAGAGTGTCCTCACTTATTACAATGAAATAGTATACCTACATGGAGCAACATCACTGGAGTGATGACGTTGATTAGCTGCCAAGCGACTCTAGCGATTCACTCCATTAACTGAGCCACTTTTTAGTCTCAGTCAGAACTTCCTCATGTACAGACTCTTGAATTCTGATCTGCAGTTCATATAGCTACTAAGCCCTTTATTTTTCTTCCACCTTATATATGAAAAAAGTCCTCTGTTAGTTTCATGATGAGATTACTTCTAGAGAGACCATAGGAAGCAGTTTTCGGAAAATTTCATTTCTCTTACTGCAGTGAGCCTATCTAGATGGTTTTGAATCTACTGCCATCCTTGGTACTACATCAGTTGTATTCATTTTATTCTCTTATTATGTATTCTGATTTGAGGTGTCTGCTATATTTCAACAGAGTTTCAATGTTACATTAGTTCAATCACGCTCATGAAGCAAGTTCCCTACTCCCACCTCCACATAGACCCCTAATGAAGGCACAAACAATGTCATATTTGGGGGCAATTCCAGCTATGACTATGAAAGAGCAGAGATCCAGTTCAAGAAGTACTGTCGAGTCACGGTTCAGTGCTCTAATACAGTGAGGTTTTTTTAAGTCATTATCATACAGTGATATCAAATAAATAAGAAAAAACTCTCTTGTCTGAAGAAACATTCAGTGCTTTTTCAACAGATAGTCCAAGTATGATTCTACAGGACTTCAGAAGGAGATTTAGAAGGTTCCTATAAAGGAGTTCAGGATCAGCAGGCACTGTGACAGCTGTATGCCTTTAAGTGACCTTACCTCATGAGATCTGAGACCTGAGGAGTTATGAGTACAGTCAACTTCCTTGTTGTTCTATAGTGTTGCAAAGATGAACCAAGTACCAGTGCTCCTTTCACATAGGAGTCATTTGTAGCTAGAGTCACAAAAGACTGATCTGGAAGAAATTAACTTGGAAAAGTTAGCCAGGTCAATACGTTATTCTGAAACAGATTTTAAGAGACTTGCAGTTGTTAGGTAATCATGCTGAGAAACCTCTAAGACATATCTTTCAACTATGTGTCTTATGCCTGCCTCCTACTGAATGAAGCAGATTATACTTGCATAGCTATACTTGCTATTAGCAGCTTGGTACATAGCAAGATGTAGTAAAGAACAAGATCAAGACTGCTGCAAGAGAAATCCCGTTCCAGCTTGCCCACAGATGTTAGTGTCATGCCCAATGTTAGTGAAAAGGCTGAAAAAGTATAGAGAGACATTTTAGGGGCAAACATACAGCCATTTTCAAGTATCAGTGCTAATAAACTTGCATGTAGTGTCAACTTACAAACTGTTTAGTTTTGCAGAGGTACTGCGGGTTTAGATCTAAACACAGAAGTTGGGGCAGGATAAATCTTAGGTTTCACTTCCATTTAAACTAACTATTGAATTAGGTGCTGGACAACAGTATTGAGTTTTATTAGCTCAGAATTTTGCAGGTGAGTAGTTTAGCAACACATTGTTGCAGCTTTATCACAGGAATACAAGATTTAAGGGGGAAGCTCCAATAAATATTTTAAGAACTGTAACAATAGTTTTCCTCTTTAGTTAACATTTTCTAGAAAGGTATTGTTAGATCATTGCTATAAGCTATATGATCTTGTGCTCCAGGAGTCTCTTAAAAGTGATTGTACATTCTTGTAGCTGTAATATTTTGTTTTAATCTTCCAGGGTGGAAATGACTCAGTTAACAATGAAGTAGTTTAGAAATCACTGTTTGACTATCACTATACAGTAGTCCTTTCCAAGCTACAGTGGTTTACAGAGAAGCATGTTTTTTTTTCCCTAGCAAGCAGCTGTGGATTTTTGTGAACACCATCAGCAAATCATTTTTTCGTTTGAGCGATTTCAAGAATTTTTTTTTTTTTTTTTTAACATCAACATTTATTTTGGAAGCTATCTTCACAGGAATCACCAAATTTGGGAACAACTACTCAGCCCATAAGATATTAAAAATAGATAAAAATGTGACTGCCACCTATGCAGTTGGTAAGAGTTAACGGCTTCAAAAACTTGTATTTTGGCTAGCAGCCAAACCAGTTAGTCTCAGGTATTTAGATTATAGTGATCAGTTAAATAATTCAAAAGTATACTCTAAAGCCAGAAGTAATTTTTTAAAAATTCATTTAACTAGCAATTTATTAGCTCATACAACCAAGCAAATCAATAGGATAATTCCCCATTTTAAAGCTTTGAAGCTTTACAACTAGCAAGACTGTACCATTTTAAGAGGCAAAGTATCCATCTAATAGGGAGGCATGCATTATTACTGAATTATTACAGCTTAGACAAAGCAAGATTGTACTAATTTTCTCAGCAGTAGAGGACTAATTCTTCTAGTATCATTGCCTCTAACAGTATAATTTTGCTTGTTAACTTGTATGTTCTTGGCAGTCTCCTTACCTTTCCCCTGCCCCCGGTATTTCAGAACTGCCATGTTTACCAGTTAGACTGCTTTTATGACACAGGTCTTAAGGAGAAAACCAATTTTATTGTGAAGTAAAGGCTAAACATCTCCCCAGTTCATCTCAGCTGCATTTGGAAGCATTAAGACTGCTTGGCAAGTTGTAGAGCTGCACAGCCTCACGGCCACCTGCCTGGCCGTGCTGCTGCCACGCCAGCTACAAGAGGAACTCAGAAGATGACAGCAGGGGCTGCAGCTCCTATGAGTGGGTCCTCTGTGCATTGTCCCTGGGACCCTTCATTAGAGGGCAGCCCACAAGGGAAGCAATGAGGTGAAATGGTGTCATCTGCACATGGTCGCTTCAGACCTTTTGCTGTTTGTAGCCAGTTTCTATTGCAGCTCCAGGTGAAGGTACTGTGAGGTTCAAGTGACCAAGGACACATGCAAGGTCACCAGCAGACACAGACCTGGAATTGTGACCTCCATCCCTGCCTAGGGCTCTTCCCAAGGTGGGCAACAACAGAAAGGCACTTAATATGTATCTCAAAGCAGGTGAAGTATTTGCTTCCCGGCTCCTGCTCTCTGGGGCTCCATCAGTGCTGATGAGGCACTTGGGGACATGGTTTAGTAGACTTGGTTGTGATGGGTTTATGGTTGGACTTGATGATAGTGAAGGTCTTTCCCAACCTATGAAAGTCCGTACAGCTCTCAACAGCTCTCAATAAGACATGTTGTTTCTTACCTCTTCTTTGCTACATTCATAGATCTTATGTACTAGTCCCTCCTACAGCCTCGGCAAAGCCAGTTACTGCTTAATATAAAAGTTAAATCTACAAGAGACTAGTCCATCATACCTAATCCACAAGTTTTTCAGGTCTCCCTGCCCATCATCCCCATTCACTGTGAACTCTTCCTTCACAGGAGGCTATGTTCACACTTTAGTCACTACTAGTCACTACTGCCCACAGAGGGACAGTAAGACTGCTGCAAAAACAAAGTGGAAGATATTTGTACATCTTTATAATTCACTTATCTGGGCAAGAGCTTTCTCATGTTACAGGTAATGGAAACCTCTCTGTATCTTTAGACACTATTTCAAGGACATAATTGCCTGCCCAGGTCACAGGCTAAAGGCTCTAGACAAAACAGCCTCTCCACCAGGGCCCAAAGCCTCATAAGTTGCTCCCTTCCTGTGGCAGCCTGCCAGCAGGGTCAAGACCTGGTGCCTGGCTCAGGTGCTTCCCTCAGGAGCATCGCTGTGTAGCCCATCCACAATCCTCACAGTTTGTCTGGTCCTCTGCAGCAGCAGCAAAGTAACCTGACTTCAAGTATGGGGTTCCTCAGGGGACAGGAACACTTACACACAAGGTGCCTTGGCAGGCAGACCAGGAGCCTCCCACAACGCCTCCGGCTCTGAAAGAGGAGGCGCACCACGCTGATAGCGTGACCGGGAAAACCGGGGTGACGGCACCACGCTCGGGGGGAGCAAGAACCCCCCCGAGAGGGACCAGGCACGTGCACGGCGGCGCTTCGGG